>WURT03241639.1:0-26211 GCA_009936505.3 Holothuria glaberrima | reverse complement strand
TTTGAACAAAACTCATTACCATACTACTTCGATCTCGCTTATTAAATTGAAAGATGTTACATCAAAACAAGGAATTAGTTGCAGCACGCATTGTCTCTCAACCAATGCATCATGTAATAAGAACTAGAGACAATGAAAAGGTGCTACTTCTAGCATAAAAAAGTGCCCTATAGAATGTGTCAAAACAAGACGAATGAGTTACGGTTACAGATCAGGAAACTATTTTCAGCATAGAAGTCATGGCGGGACAGGGCCAGGAATGCAAATACGTAAACGCGTCATGGCGTAATCATACCAGCCTATGCCAGTATAATCCTGGTTAATCCATTCAAAGCTGAAAAGTTTGGCAAAGTGTTTTAAGGAAGTCATAAGTCTTTTTTAATCTTTAGAGAGCAGGAAGTGGTACCATATTGAAACAGCATATAAAATTGCTGTGAGATGTATATACTGAAAACATTTATTCTTACATCAAATACAAAATTAGATTGAGTTTACTTTAGAGCTACTTGTAACAATTTTTCCCTGCAGAAATCCGTCCGTTGTGCGTAATCGATGCCGGTTTTCGGGTTACCATTTGTTTGGATTTCTTTGCATTTTTAAGTACATTTTACCGATTGCTAACTGATGGTTTTAACAAAGATCATGAAAGTCCTCGTTGTATTTAAGTTCAGAAATTCTACCTACTATAGCAGAGTCGTCAGAATTACGTAAATATTATAACTGAACAATTGGAAATTTACTAGATCAAGTCTAACTTATCATAACACATGGGTCATGGGTAAGAACTTGTTTGATGTAGCAGAACAGAACAACATATACCGGTATTCTACCGTTGCCTTTGCCACACGTTTCTCGCTTTTTAAGTAAGAGAACAGTCTGTAGAGTCAAAGTACACATCCAAATGTCAATATCTTCCAAGGGTAGTTTACATTGACACCAAATGACGAATGGCTTTGTCAACAGCTATGGTTGTCGCCTTTTCGGAGCTCTTGACTTAGCTTTTATGACTAAATTATAGGAGTCTTTACGAGCCAAGTGCAAACTGAAAGCAACAGTGGCTACAGTCGGTCGTTTGACGTTGGGAAATTCACCAAGCTTAAAAGGGTGTGGGTATCAGCATGCATTTTAGAGCCCCTTGCGTTGAAAGGGCCTTAGGCAGTAGGTTGGCAACATGATACATTCCAATCACACAATAGAATGTTGGAGTCTGAGAAACATTGTCTCAGAGCAGTCAATGCCCTATGTAAACGGGGGGGGGGGGGAGCTATAGCAAGTATGCTATACATTATAACTTTTGGAGAATTATTAGAACAATATTTTCATTTTAATGTGCCAATGTGTAGGGAATCCAACAAAAGTCGTAACACAGTATTACCCCTGCTCAACGATAAATGCGCTAGCGGCTCTAAAGGCTTGCTTGATAACATTTTACCTCATAGGTACTTATGCAGGCTATGTCTCAGTTAACTGATTTATTCTATCATGTCATGTAGCACTATGAAAAACTAACTTTGTGTGCATGTGTAATACGTGTGATGTTATTATTGAAACAAACTGTCACAACCACATTTTTTAATTTTATCATCCTTTTGGACATATATAAAACCAGAGTTATTCGGTACCAATATCATGGCAAAGTGCATGGGGCGATGGGGATAGGGAATCACAAAATTTTGATCTAAGGCTGCTAAAAAAGCTTTCTCTGCTTTTAGAAAAGCCAAAAAGCCGAAAGGCTTAGTCATTCCTTGCCCAAAGAGAATGAAATGTATCTTCCACATTTTGCGCTGAAGAATTTATTTGTAAATTTCTGTCTTCACCTCCAGTGACCTCATATTACCTATGACCTCCATCAAAAACTATTGTATTCGACCTCTTAATATGGTAAATATTTAAACTAAGTCTGAAAAGAATCTACTATTCCTATCTTGAGATATTGTTTTTCCAAGGGTTTTTTGGTGTTTTCTTCTGGTGACGTTTGACCTTTGCCAAAAACAATATGGTTCTTCCTGTCAATATAATAAAGCCATCTACTAAATAATAAAAGAATATCAATCCTACCTTGAGATATGGTGTTTAGAAGCTGTTCTCAATGTTTTAAAAATTTCAATCCCAGTTACCTCACATAACCCTTGACCTTTACCGAAAACAAAAGGGTTAATCTTCTGACTATTCCACATTCCCCGTAATTCATACTTTCAGCCTTGAGATAACAAGTTTTCAAGATTTTGGCGTGTGACCTTTGGTGACCTCACGTGACCTCACACGTCTATCAAAAAGATTGGTATTTTCGCCTAATATGATAAACTTGCAAAACAAATATGAAAAGTGTCCATCTTTCCTAACATGAGATATGATTTTTACAAGTAATTTCCAAGGTTTTTGAAGTTTTACCTTTTGTGACTTCAGATAATCCTTGAACCTCTTCCAAAATAATGAGGTTCATCTTCTGACTGAAAAGCATCCACATGCCACATATGAAAAGAATTTATCCTTCCTACCATGAGATATCGTCCTAACATGGGTTTTGATCTTTAATAACCTGGCTGACTTGGCATGACCTCTGACCTCCACCAAAATCCATAGGGTTCTCACTCTAAGCATGGTGAATCCACATACCAAATATAAAATGTATCCGTCATTTCTGTCTTGAGATATCGTGTTTGCGAGCAATTCCCAAGGTTTCCGTATTTTTTTCTGGTGACCACAAATAACCTTTGACCTATACCAAAACAGTAGGTCTCATCTTCTGACTACAAACCATTGACAAGCAAAGTATGACAATTTCCCATGCTTCGTTACTTGCGATATCGCGTTTACAAGATTTTTGGGTTTTGACTTCTTGTGACCTTACACGACCTTTGACTGCCACCGGTAGGGCCTTTTTTCTCTTTGATATATCCATATACCAAGCATGAAAGTATCATTTTTTTCTGTCTTGAGATATCGCGTTTACAAGTCAAGCGTCAGAAACACACACGCGCACCCATTCATACACACACATAAACCCCCATCGTGACTGCATCAATTTTTTTTGCCTCAGGTAGAGAATCCAAAACCTCTTTACTTGTAGTATATAATACTACACCACCAAGAAAGAAAAGAAAAACTCCCTGACAATACCGGTCCTAATTAATGGTACTCAGGCACTGTCGTTTCAAGGTTTTACTGTCTATTGTTTGTTTTATAAACGTTGTGTATTTATCTTTCATTAAAGTATTATTCCTCAAGTAAACCAAGTAGCTTAGGAGAAATATGAGTGTGTTATCAGTGTGTTGGTCAGGGCCTTATTTATTTCCCGGCCAAAATGGTTTCAAGACAGCGCTTCCGAAAAATCTGAAAATGTTATAAAAGGGCTAAAATATTCAAAAAATGTTAATAATTTCCTTACGGAAGCCTGACATGTTGCTCCCCTTTAAATTTTAATTGTGTATCTTTGGAAAACACGACAGCTAAAGTTGCGCTGTTTTCTCATTCCTTTGGACGTTAACAGTTCTTCCTTTATGGCATATCTCTGCAGTCAACTAATATTGAAAGAAAGAAGAAAGACAATGAGACAGCAGAAGAAGAAAACGAGAGGAAGGGAAAGGAAGAGAATGATGACGATAGAGAGGAGGAGGAAGAGGTAGGACGCTGGATATTTTCTTTATTCATCTCAAACGTATCGTACGAATACACTTGGGAATGTTTTCATCTTCAGTCATAATGAGAGATATGAGCAGTAACCTAAGCAAGAGGATTTGGATCAATCACACAGAAAATGTCCATGGTTGATTTCAGATATTATAATCAGGGAGCTGTTACGGAACACCTCCCTGATACAATCGCATAATGAGCTCAGCTGTATTAAGTATATTATTACTGTCCAATGCATCATTCTGAAAATCTTGAAAACCATGGTAGTTCTGTTCTTGCAGAATATTAAAAGTTTTGAATCTATTTTGCTAGCAAGCCGTGTTTTTTTTTTCTGGCATGTGACGCTGATAAGTCTACTTTGATCGTCTGATAGCAACATTTAGATAAACGCCACAGGAATCCCACCCTCTTAAAGGCCCGTTGTCAAAGCTCCATTTGAAAGAGCATTAGTTAAGCCCTGGTACCTTTTTCCTCTTAAAAATTAGAAACGTTGAAATGAAGCCTTTAATCATCTTTAAATGGCATTAGATATGCATCAAACAGATGACCACAAAAGTTTCATAAACCTAATTACAAAGTGATTCTGACACGGCACTATTTGAGTTGAGATATTGTGTCTCGAGATTCACACTTGAAACGAGAAGCTTTGTTGTTTGTATTGTTTTTATGTAAAATCCATGAAATAATCAAATTTAATTCTTGTAGACTTACCAAGAAATTTTGAAAGTGTCAAATTTACATCGTACACTATGATACTTTCAGGCTTCAAAAGCCTTGGATAGGATGGAGAGCCTTAATCACAATGTTAACATCCCTGCTTCCTCCCAAATTTCCATAAGATTTTTTAAAGTAAATTTTTCAATTAAAGCCACAAACCAATCTTAGATCAGAACTACTTATCAAACAAAAATACAGTCAGTTTCAATATAGAAAGTAACGCCATTTTACAACCGTCAAACCTTCAAGTATTGCGACGCCCGAAAATTGCAGTTCACTGGGCATGGGTATTCACTTATTTGTAGTAGTTGGTTTGCTGCACGCCAACTTCATGCATGCTTTGTAACGATGATCACATATTTGAGATTTTTCTTTCTAGAAAATGAATCCCTCTACTTTGGGTGCTACTGATAATGGAGTAAAATTCGACCATGACGATGAACTTATTTTTTCCATTGATGACATTGAATATGGAGACCACATTGTCTTCTCTAGTTGGTTGTTACATCCTCGATGCCATGGAATAGTGGTAGATAAAAATGAAGAAGAAAACGAATTACTAGTTATTCGATTTACGTATCCGAACGGCGTCAGGGAGGAATGGTTGCCATTGAAACCACCGACGTATAGGGTTACTAGATACTATATTGGGGATAAGAAACTTAAAAGCGATTGTTGTAGCATCGATACAGTTATTTCAAGGGCACGGTCCCTGAAAGGGAACCACAGATTAAAGTACAATTTGACAAAGAACACGTGTAAAACATTTGCACGGTGGTGCAAGACCGGAATAGTGCCTTCTGGTGTACATGGATATGACTACGAATGAAATAGCACTACAAAGAATTGAAACGTTTGGAACGTTCTGTCGAAAAGTTGAACATGATTTCCCATGAAAGCTGGAAATAAAAGCAGCAAAACCACCCAGTAAAACATTTGAAGCAGGGAGCCGTGAGAGATGGAGGAACAAATCTGTCGGCCAATGTACTTGAGAATACTAAAATCTTTTTCAGATTCCACAATTTGATTGACAGGGTTCTTTGTTCTTATTGTTCAGAAACTGTTGACTTTCATTCTTAATGATGATCTCTCTCTCTTTCAAACATCAATAGCCCTGGAATAAAAATTATCATTGTCTGTCAAAATACTGCTTTGAAGATATCAAAGAAGCCGATTAATGTGAAACGTGTTCGCCAGTTTAGATAAAAAAAACAACTGTTTATGCACTCTTAAGTTGCACAATTCCTTTATTATTTTAATTTCTTCATTAAGAAAGAAATATATCTTTTTAACAACCGTTTGGAGTCTACACTTTGATTCCAGGTTTTTTTTTTCTGAAATAGAGGATATATACAAAAGAAGCATGAAGATGAACTGTGCCCTTAACAAGCGGCACAAGATGAAGAAAATTTTACTCTTTGACGACTGGCAATGTGATGTGAATGGGTAAAATCAACCTATGAGCTCTCTCAGATGTAGCAGAAGAAATCAACAAGTGTTTTTCCTACTAAATCCTTCTAAGGTGTAAGTAGTATTGACTTGTGGATTTTTGGAAGTGCATAGAAATTACTTGTTCGATAATCTAATTCGTACGCAGGATTTTGCGAAGGTGGTTTCGTTCACGTGCTACTGATCTGTGCCCTGGGGGGAGGGTTCAAAGGGCAGGGATGTCCCCCATCTTTTTGAAAATTTTTCAGTATTTGATTATGCCTAAGTGGAAAATTGTGGTACATTTGCCCGAAAAACTGCTTGTTTACCCCTTCAAATTTGGCATATTTACTTTATGTTTTCCAACAAAAGCAGAGCCATATGTGCTCTTTCCAGACCCCGAAAATTATGATTTCCCTAGTTTTGTTACCGGAAGTTACTGCTCACATTTGAATCTCAAAAGAACGGCTTTTGTGAGGTAGGGAATGGGTGAAAATGTTAACATTATTCTTCCGCGCACGGGAGGCATTTTCTTAGGCCGAAGGCAACTGGCATGCAGTTTATTTGTTCGTTTGTTGCAGGTTAACAAAAAACAAAAACAATTTAAGTCGTATTTTATTGGATACAGGTGTTCCACACTGCATTTTCTGTTGGAGTTGGTGTTTATGATTAAGAAGGACCAGCGCAAAAAATCCTTCGTGTTATGACTTATGTAAATTCTATTATGCCTTTCAATATTTCGAATAACTATGTGTCGAACTTAAACTAGGAGCCTTTATTATAGCTTTCTCATTTGTACACACATTTGTTAATTCCTACACACCATCTCGCACTTAACTTCAATAGGGTCACTGTCACACACTACCTACAGTCCATATCGACCAAATGAAGATAATAAAAGCACTGAATTTGGTCAGAAAAAAATAATAGTAATCGAAGGATGAAGTGGTCTTCCGGCAGACAAGACCACCTCCTTCAACCGGCTGATGAAGATATCCGATTATCTCTGTGGAATATTCATTGCACTAGTTATCAATTTTAAGAAAGTGCTTGCAATCTAGTGTAATTAAGCAAAGCGGGAGGCATCAGCCATTATAGTTTAGGGTGAACATCAGCATATAGCATATAGCAAACTGCAACCGATATAAACTAGACTGTAATTTTATGCCCGAAACTGACTGGATTCGAGGTCTCGACCTCATGCTTTGAAGACCACTATCTCAACAACTGAATCGGTTATCTACCCGTTAACTTGTCATTATCGGAACTGGCCCGCCAGCTCAAGAAAACTGTTGTCAGTTATCACATGCCGAAATTCAAACATCATACTGAAATAATAAAGGACCAATTAAAATAAAAGCAGTTAATTGTCTTAATTTTCTGAAAATTTGAGCATGCGGGTGTTTTTAAATTTTTTTGTACTTTTTAATTGTAAATAGTCGGCATTTAAAATAGCAACATTTCGTGTGTTTTGTATAGCGGCATGCATGCCGCATGAATTGCACGCCACATTTGGTAACAGGAAATGATCGTGCTTATTTTTAAGCCCATTTTTGTAGAAGTGTAGAACTTGCGTAATTTATCATTTCAGATTATCATATGAATATGAATAGTGTGCAATTTGTGAGAAAAAATAGAATTATTACGGCGGCAAAGTGTCATGTGGGTGGGACTGGTTAACTGGTATTTTCTTTTAATTGGCATTAGCTAAATATTCCAACATGGAAGCACTTTATACCTATTCCACAGCTTGCCAACTGACCAAAAAATAATACAAGACATTAAATCAAATTTCAACATCGTGTAGTCACGTAAATCGTTTACGAGACTACAAAATTGCCTAATTGCACTAAACACTGATTATCCAGTTCCCGAAAACTACGGCATTGTGTTGGGTGGGATATGAAATCACACAGTCATTTTTTTACCACACACACATGGTTAATACGTATCATATTTTGAATGACAACACAATGGCTGGATTATTGAAAACTACGGGCAGGTTTCAGTACATTAACATGGTATATGCACGAATCATTCATAAAAAAAAAAATATTTTAACATTGCTAAACTAAGGAATTTTGGCGAAAATGTTTCCATAAACAGTTTTGAGCTGCATCAAACGGGAGTACCCCACCCAATGGTTTCTTTACTGCAGAATGTCAAAGGTAATAATAATTGGAAATGTGATCACTTGGGTTTAATTAAGGTTTAGAAACACAAATATAGGTGTCATTGCTGTGGGCACTATTGTGTTTTCCTTCTACATATGATAGTGACAAAACCACACAGAACATTAATAAAACGACACGTAGGCCTATATTATATTAATCACACATACAACAGGTTCTTCGTAAGATCACAACGACGAGGATGTTTGGCGTCAAATATTGTTGCAACTTCATCAAGACATGTCCATGTCGTTATGAATATGCATGAGTGCTAGTGATGACAGCCTTTCATCAGACATACTGCATCCCAAGTATGTCCTGAGCCGTCTCATCACGCTAAAGCTCCAGTCACAGTCACATTTGCGTGGTGCCAACGAGTACCACTGTACCAATCTTCAACTATAATAGCGTTTATGCCTTAACAAGCATGCGTTGATGCTTCATGTCCACTCCAGTCAAATAAAAAAAAAGAAGCGCGCTACGTTCCACGCCGCATACCACCGAATAAGTCCAAATGTACCACTGGTGGCACGCGTACCAGAACCCCTGGTATAAATAGTATCATCCACGGAGATCGCCGTCTGATTGTGGGTGGCGTGCAAGATCCTTTTGGGAAAGAGTCATGAATTTGAATAGGAGGCATACCATTGGATAGCCTTTCTGGAGAACCATGTATGCCGTCAATCCGTCGTAAGGTCCTAGATATTCGGGAGGGTCAAGAGTTCATGCACGTTCTTAAGTATGCTCTGAACTAACCCTGAGAATCGATCGAGGTCCCTTTGTAGAGCTTCCTATTTTCATTTCCATTTTTAGACCATTGTAGAGGGGACACAAGGAGGGAGATGAAAACCACGTATGCGATAATAACGATATTGTATCCGAGCACACCAGTGCTAAAAAGTTAACCTGTAGAATTCTCCATTGAACTGTTTTTTGCGTGACGCGTTGCGTAAAAAATTATGGAACACCTGTAATTCACGGACTGTGGTTCATATTTTAAGGGGGTTCAGACGAACCCATCGAACCCCCCCCCCCCTCCGTCCTGCGTACGGACCTGATCAGTTTCCATGTTTGTAAGATTTACATTAGACTTCAGCATTATAAATTAGAAAACACACAATAAAACTGGGCACGGCCAAACCGGCTAGGGAAACGTAGTGTGTAAAATGGTTATCACAGCTACCAAAAAGGCAGAAACAGCTGATTTATAGGAGTCCAAGTCTCCTAACCTCGACACGAGATGGCCGCCGAAACCTTTAAGTCACGGATAGAGCATGTTAACGAGGGAGTGAAGTATGTGGCTAAAGGGAACCATGTCGGTTCTGTTTACTTGACCTCAGGTGCCCAGTGATTAGGTTAGCAAGACGAATTAAAAAATATGAAATGTTGAAGCTTATTCACTAAGTTTAAAATGTTAGATTGCGCAGTAACTTGTGATGTCATTCTGTACTGCTCAAATTACCTTCTTTTTTTTCTTTTCTTTTTCGAAAGCTATTGCACTTTGTGTCAAAATGTGATCAAACTGTCTCACTGTTATCTGGTTATAGGGTGACGTGGCAAAATAGGCCATCTTCGTAAAACATGTTGTAGAGGGGAACAGTAATTGCTTCAAGGCAATTAAAAACATCTTAATTTAAACAGGAAACAAAAGCAAGTAATATGAGCTGTACATGTATGGCCTCACAAATTTTAGCGCAATAGACAATTTTTCAAATTAAGTGAATAAAATTCAACATTTTATCTCTCAGCAATGGAGTTCGATATGAAAATGGGATTTAGATGAATGAAAATCTTTTACCAACCTCTGAAATCTAGACTTATTGTTCATTTCAAATATATTGTAAGTGAAGAATTTTCCAAAGTACCCCTCGACTCAATGTAGAAGATGCAAACAGCAAAACCAAGCTTCTCTCCTGGAGGAGATCTGTTCCCCCTTCCCCCGAAGGAGCTACTTAACCCGAATGGACACAAGACTTACCATGACTGACCTTGTGACCTTCAAGTCTCTACATCATGGGTCTTTGAAGCGTGGCCCTGTTCTAGAACGGCTGAAAACAACGGGTATTACACATGACTACCGTAAAAAGGCCGAAAATCGTATCCTCCTCCAATTTAATTCCCTCCAACTCTCCAAAAACACCAGAAACTGAAAAAGTGGAAATTTCGGGTTTAAAGTCGCACCCATGCGCCATGTAATACCACCCGTGCTATAAAAGCATCAGCGGAGTGATGCGTATATCCCCCCACCATGCAAAGATATCTTCGGACTAACTTTATAAGCTTTGCTTTCGTATAAGTTGTGGTGACAAAATAAAAAAACGGTAAAATTTAGGCTCTGATTGGTTACATATGGCATTTGAAAGAGGTACAGAGGAATGCAAGGTTCCCTATCAAATGACGTGAGCATCCTCTCATAAGAGATCTGGTCAGTTGAATTCCCTAGGGTTTAGTACTCGTCATCAAATATGCAGTCCCTGGATCACGACTAATAGTCGGATAATCATCCAGACCCTTAAAATATGATGAAATCACCGTTAATTCTGCACGTGAAAGATCGGGCAATCTTCATAACGCCTCAATATTCGAGACCATTCTGCTTACTGCCTCATTGCAGGAGCTGGTACAAGCCCTAAAACTGATTCCTTTTGTGGACATACAGTTCGGTGACAGGCCCGCGGTAATATATTCCCTGTCCCCTTCCCAGCCCCACCCTCATGTGAATGCAACGGTGGTCTTGATAACGAGAAACCACAGAATGTTGTTGTTGTTTCGATTTTCCAAGGTGTAGCGCTCTCGTGTCAATAATTGACAAGCTTCTACGTCTTTGTCGGTATAGAAGCCGTTGCTAACCAAAGCAACTCAACACGTATTGCATTGAGGTAATTGCCACCTGATATGGTCATTACTATCATCATTTTTTTCGATTACCTTACATGTTTATGAACAGAGAAGTTCGGTTATATTTGTATCTTCAAGTGTGTTGGGAAATATAGAGGTGTATCTGGCAACAATCAGGGTGAAAGTCGAAAATAACAGACGACCTCTCAAATTACCGATCAAAAAATTTTCTTTCGGTTGATATAGAGAAGATGTGAATCACGTGACTTTTGAGGTCATTAGTGGTCAAAATAATAAGCAATTCAATCTTCGACCCAAATTTTGACTAAGCCATTTTAAAATGTAATTGTGTACAACAAAGAGGTTCATTTGTCTTACTTTACCTGAAACGACGTTATTCCATGCCTGTAGACAATTTTAGGCTACCAATGTTCCAAGGATTAATTAAACTTATGAATTACTAGTGTCAAACGAAAAGTTAACAGTTGAAAAAAATGTTGATCATTACACCCTGTACATCATCTCGATTTCATATTCATATCTCTATAAACATTCCCTTTTATCGCAAGTTAAATTGCATATCTGCATGTGCATATCGATAACCTCGGCCGTTCTTAATCACTAAAAAGGTGCAAAACAATACAATGGAATATATCCGTACTTTTAGCCTCATATTGGGTATGAGATGAGGTAGGTGCCCCCTGGAATGGTCATTCACGATAATATGCTTTGTCCAATCCCTCACACAGAAAATTCAGGTGAACACAATCATTTGTGGGTTAGGAAAATACACAAAGGGTATTTGCTAATGACAGGCGGTGTTGAAAATTCACAGATTTTTGGGAAAGGGGAAGTTAAAGGGCTATGAATATACATCTAGAAGTCCTAGAGTTATAAATAATCACTTCATTATCTATCTAGAAATGTTCTCCCAGGTGGTAGGTAGGTCAAAAGAGGTCGCAAGATCAAGAAATTGACCTTTGACCCAGATCTGAACTTCTCTTTCTAGACTTTAACAGTGCCAAGACAAAGGGCTGAGATGATGTGCCTTTGTTTGACACAAAAGCAGATTAATTATGTATCATTCCTTAATTAAAAGTCAGTAATGTTCCACGATTTTCCAGAAATGCTGTCAATTCACAAATCAATAAATGAAAAAGTTGCAAACAAAAACATTTACCGCCTGGAATTCACAATATCAAATCACAGGTAATGGTCAATGTGGACAGTGTATAAATGTAACCGTAATGTTTACGAAGCAATTCTCTCCTACCAATTGACCTAAATTAAATAATGACTACTACTAATATTTGCTCACATCAATTCTCTTGAGTCTTTGTTATATGTAGCAAGTCCCACTGCAGTATAGTCAAATGTCCCCATGAGATACTTGGAAATTTCTCTTGCACAAAGTATATAGTGCATGTAAGGACAGCCCCTAATCATAAAATTTGCAACCTAGAGGTTCAGCTAGTCACAGCCACAGCCATATATACAGAGAGTTGCGACAACTAAAACTTCGGCGCCATTTTGGGGCCAATGATACTCCGTAATGGAACGATCTGTGCGCTATTTTAATTGTATAGGGTCCACGGCGCTCTCGATTTGACTTTTGATCCCGAGAGGTTTGGGAGCTTTGACCGAGGTCATTGACTAAAAATACTATTTCCGTCTGACATGAACACGTAAAGGGAAGGGAGGGAAGGGAAGATTGGAAAGACTTGAGGGAGGAGGTGGTTGAGAGGTTGAGGGGGACGGGTTTAACGATCATTGTTTTTGCAAATTTTGGAAATCTGATTTTTTTTTAATTTCGTAACCCTGAGAGCATTACAATAGACGGAATAAGATAAAACATGTTTAATAAAGTCTAGAGACAATATCGAAAAGCAATAACCTGATTAGACCTCTGTTTGTGTATGTGAAACCTTAAAATTACTGTGTAACCTAATAGAGTAGTCCAAATTTACTTCAAGTATCACATATTCCTCGGTTTATGTGTTGATGTTCTATGAGGTTACATTGTGCAAGTTTAATAAAATTAAGATATCTGACTATATTAAAGCTACGTGGCTATGCACACTGCAAGTGCTTATACACCTCATGTTGGCTCTTTTTAGGATATACACTTAAGATCATGAACCCCTTAAAATGGAATGAAAAGTCAAGAATTGCAGTATATTGGTGCTTCCTTATTTAAGCATAGACATTCTTGTGGGGGTTTGAGGGGGATTCCAACATTTCTCTCTGCATTTATTCAAGGCATTGTTTACTGGTTCACTCAAAGTGATACAGGAAGCAGAAATAATTGGGCAGATAAAATTTACAACAGATGGCTGAAGTTCCACAGTTTTCATTGATGACGTCACTCTTTTCACTTTCCACTTTCCATTGTTTCTTGACTTTCTCTACCTATTTTCTATTTTGCCATAACAAATTTCATGACCATTTTAACATAAGGTGTGTTTGTTTGTGGTACAATTAAGATTCGTTTACAGATAGCACGTCATTAAGTTTACTTTTTAAAGCTCTCAATAACTCCTTCAAGTTCACAGCACGTTCGCTGAAGTTTACTCTGATACATTCTTCCAAACGTTCCCATCTGAAAAAGAAGGAAATTAAGAAGCTCCGGCATAAATATTCTTTATTGGAAAAATTCCTTCGGACATTGATCTTAAATTAGTATCTTTGTACTTTATTAAATGCCCTAACAACATAGGGCTCTGTGATATTAATAGTGTTTCAATTCAATGGAAAAAGATTCTTCATTGTTACAGCGTGACTGATGGGTAAACCTTTTCTTTGCAAGTCATCTCACATTATATATGTTCTCTCTAGTAAAAGGTCGTCCATAAAAATGGTCTGACTGTAATAAATTCATGCTTAGGCTCCTGTTCTATCTTTACGTAGAATGTTTTCATACTTGACAACTTTTACGCTCTCCAGATTGATTTCAAGCGATAAATAACAAAACTACCAGTTGCAGCACAAATGTGCCTTAAAGCCATTGTTAAAATTGTAGTATCACACAACTCAGCTGAGTGCCCGACTTGAAAAAAAAGAAAACCAAACAAAAAGATGTTCCCTTACTGGGAATTAATGTTGACCTTATGCATTCTAGAAAAGTTACTTTCGCTTGTAAAATTTAAGATCGTTGGGGTAGGGAGTTGCTATTTAACAACTCCCTGATAAGAGTTATGTTTTGTGGATCCTTTCTTTAGCCTAGTCAAAAAATGAATAGTCAAATGAAAATACTGACATTGTTGGATGACACAAAACCGAGGTTAAAGGGAGAAATGACTCGTCTTGAGTTTCATTGCCATTCTTGGGAATCTGATGACTGCCTGTGGAAATAAAGCGAAAGTGAATATAGAGTCATCCATGAATACGGCAAAATGGAATCTAAATTAAAAGAAAGTTTCCAGATGTATCTCTATGAAGGAAATCACAAACAAAAATTTACAGTAACTACTTTATGGCACATAAATTTCACAGATAGGTGTATTTCTACATCGTAGCTTTTAAAAACGTGAAGTAGTTTTGTCACACAGCAATCTATCTTTCACGATTATTTTCAAAGAATGGCAAGTGATAATAAAGTAACGATAATCTTAATATCGCAAAACATGTCTTATAAAAGTTTTGTCAAAGAGAACGTTTCGCTGGTATCAAAATAAAGAATTACCCCACCCCCATTCCAACACCCGTTCAATACGCCGACAACATACCACGATCTAGAGCTCTGTGAGGAAACTGGAAGTGTTCGCGGTAGGGAGAGAGGTTGAGCAGGAAAGGCAATTTGTCTAAGCTTCAACAAACTGAATACATTTTACTAAAGACAATATCCTGGCAGTGAATGGACTGTTCACTTTTTGTGAAAAATATGAAAGTTTCACAGAGACTTTGATCTGATGAATCTCTCAATTTTCACAAATGCCAATTAATCCAACATGGCTAATATAGACACCAAATTCACATTCTTCTCTGTAAATATCTTTCAAAATGCATTTCACTCTTTGCTTAAATCTAACGTGACAGAAATATGTTTCCTGTTTCTCAAAGACGTATTTCCAAAATTACTTAAATATCCGACACCTACTCAGTAAAATGAAATGTCTTCTAAGTCTTTCTACTGCTGCAAACTTTTTACCGTTGTGAGAAGGTTTATTCAAGTGTTTCTTTTTAGACATGAAATTTGTTTGAACAATTTAAGTATTAATTTACTCAAGAAGGATAAGGTTTGACCCATTTGATTCCAAAGCAAGAATCTCCTGTTCACGGTTTCATTGTGCATTTCATTTTAGTTGGAGGGTTGTAAATAAACAGCAAACTTTCACTATGGGGAAAACATCATGGAGGCAAGCTGGAAGAGAGACTGTTGTTTGCTAAAACTTCTTCCTCTGCGTGACAAAGATTTTATGGTTCAGGTCCCAAATACAGAACAGTTTACAGGCTGAAGCTAGGTTATACGGCTTTCCTTTCACGAACTGTTATATAACAGCTGAAATAAAGTCAGAGTCGCCTATATCCACACAAAAAATTATTCCCTTCAATCTCCGCCATTTTACCATATTTTATGCCCCTCATCACAGGTAAACAGTCAACATTTTACCACCTGTTGGAATGACAACAACTCCTTGCATCACACATATGTAATTCGGTAAGCTTGCTACATTTTTCTTGTCAGCAAGTATAATAGCAAAGCTAGTGCAAAGTAATATACGCACGGTAAAGAAAACGAATGCTTATTATGTACCATAGGAATATATTTCTCGTACAGTAAAAGCTGTATACCAGACATCACTAGCGCATGTATACTCATTCCTTGCCACACACTCTTGCGGATGACGTGATGGTTTAAAGTCACCCTAAAAATAAAATGAATATGGTCATGGTACCTTATTAATAATTCAGACCATATCTTTTAATCAGCATTTTACCATCAGATTGAATATATCGTGTGCAGGTCAATCTGTAGACTAATGCCGTTCTACGTGATCAGCTAAAGGTGAGAGCAGAAAGAAAAATGTAACGTTTTAAAACTTACATCTTGTTTTATCAATTCTATGAGTTTTGGTGCATCTTCAGTCAAGCAAAAGTCGAAGAGTTTGCAAACATTATATCTTCGCTAATAAGTACCTTCTTCAGACATAAGCCTGGGTGAGAGAACTGAAAGATGTTGAAGGGAAAAACGCTTGACTATTTGAAGCTGATATTAGTCCTGTTCCTGCAAAAGTTATAACTCTTTTACAGTATTCATAATAATCATAAAACATACCTCCCTTAAGTTGAAAAGTAGTAATCTGCAAGTACTACAAGATAAACTTGGAGTGAAAACGACGGATCATGACACAAGTTACCCCATGTGACTACATGGCAAATTCCATCCCGTAAGTGACTTGAAGTGAAATGTCTCTTAATCCTTTAAGAATGAAGTATTGGCTATCTGTCCACTCTTCCGTTCCGTACATTGGAAGATAATCAACTAATGTTTCACATGCCATATAGTTTTGCAGGAGGAACAAATGATGTGGAAGATATGGACAACAATATGTGAAAGTAGTCACTAAACTTACATTATGAGGTTTGCGCTTAAAAACGAGAGTGATTTTATTTGATTGTTCACTGTACCATCTTACTTTATTATAAGGTATACATATTCTGCTGGTTTTGCACCACACCACTGTCTACTACTCCTAGCCCAGTAAGTCCAATCAAATTTTATAAGGCTTCTCATAATTCACATATCGTAGTTACTATTATCAGTTTTACAATTATTTTACGAGTATCATTTTCTAGAATTCTCACTTATGTGTGAAGGTAATACGTACCGTCTTCAGAAATATTTCTTACTTAAGAGTGCTTCGAACTTCTTTCCCCGGAAAGAAATCTTAAAAAATTAAAAATAGTTGACACGTGGAATGTCTAAGGTATTTATTGAAAGATTTGAAGATCATATTGATACTGACGAGAATAAAAACCTAAAACAACAGTTACGTATAGAAAGTGATCATTAAGACTTATTCATACTTGAATTTGGGCTATAAACTTTTGGAAGTTGAAGACTGTTCACAGACCACACCAAAATTATTAATATGATTGAAAGAAAAATGTGGTGGGAGTCAACTATTGGCAAAAAGATGGAAAATCAGCACCAAGTAGGAATCAAACTTCCGGTTTTTAATTCAACTTTCTTCAGCCTTAAATGAACCAAGCGTTGAAACGTTTAAAGAGGAGTAAACGTAAGAGAGGTATTTAAAGGTTAAAGTTTCAAAAATACAAAATAAATCAGTGGAACAAAACATGATCGACATCTGGTACAATCAAACGTTAAACAATAAAACAATAATATAGGCAAGAGCAAACGGTTGAACGCTTGGTTCATTTTAAGGCTGAATAAAGTTCAATAAAGACGTATTAATAATTTTGGTGTGGTCTGTGAATCCTACTGGCATATTTCGAGAATATCTATGGTTTCCGGCTTGAGAGAGAGAGAGGGAGAGAGGTAGAGAGAGAGGGGGAGAGAGGGAGAGAGGGGGAGAGAGAGAGAGACAGAGAGAGAGAGACAGGGAACGCCTGTAGACCTCACAGTATGCCCCCTCTAAGCTACTATACATAATAGCATAAGCATGCACTACTGCAAAAGCCTGATGACTTACAAAGAAGATGCAGATACAGGAGATATTCCCACAGCCAGAAACCCACGTAGTTCTATCTACACCCATTTAACTCTTTACCATTTCCCACCTATGCAAATAAGAGTAACCAGATAAAATTAAAGCCACTTACATATACAAAATTTACAATACACCATTGGAAATAAGAATTATCGTGGTTGCATTTGCTAGGTTCCAATTACAGGCACGTGAAAATATTTTTCCTGAACGATTGAAGATCACCCAATCAGTTATTGAATTTGGGAAAGAATTCCAAAGCATTATTGAGAGAGTTATGTTTTGGAGGAGTTTGAATAGTGTCTTGGTTAAGAAATGTACATAGACTAGTATTGTCTTAATGGAGTGAGAGACGTTGCGAGGAATGTAATTGGCAGAGTAATCGGGTGAGATACCAATCAGGGAACGGTGTAGGTGAATAAAATATAATAATAATGGCAACTTATATAGCGCAATCCGCCGAGGCCTCAAAGCGCTGTACAATAAAAGTTAAGCATCAAACAAATTCAGAAACCAGTGCAAAGATCAAATACAAAGTAACATTAAAGAAAATGAAAACTTAAAAAAATGAAAACAATAGAACTTAAGAGACTGAAGTATGAAAGAATAAAACAATAGAATAGGCAAATCAGACGTAAACTATTAGAATGAGAACACAAGAACAGAAAACATAATATAAAGAATGATCTATGAGAGATTAAAAAGGGAAAATCCTAAAAACTAAGAAACAGCAAAATAGAGGCAAAGTAAAATAATTAAACTTAATTAAACAACTCAAAAATTGAAAAATAGAATGAAAAAAACATGGAGCTTCGTAAAATCAGGACCTACAAAATGAAACAATCTAAATTTAAAAATCAGTTCTCACGTATAAGAAACTGAAAAAAGTGAGTGTTAAGTCTAAATTTAAAACTTCCAAATGAAGGAGCAAGGCGAATGTCGAACAAAAGACTGTTCCATAATTTAGCAGCGGTGAAAGCGAAGGCTCTATTACCATAAAATTTTGTAACACAATTAACCAAGGTAAGATAACATTCCGACGAGGACCTTAGGGTACGCGAAGGCTGGTAGACAGTTAGTAGATCCGATATAAATATTGGTGCCATTCCGTCTAAAGCTTTAAAAACAATCTTTAAGACTTTGAAATATGTTCTTTGTTCTACTGGTAACCAACGTAGACGCTCGAAGATAGGTGTTATGTGTTCATGTCGTGAAACGCGAAGGACAAGTCTGGCTGCAATGTTCTGGACACGTTGAACTTTTACCAATTCACGTTGCGGTAAACCAAATAAAAGAGAATTGCAAAAATCTAATTTCGAAGTTACAAAGGCATGCACAAGCTTTTCAGTAGACTTTTGATTCAAATACTGGCGTATTTTACCGATTTTCCGTATACTAAGCAATGCATTTTTACATACACTGTTTATGTGAATGGACATATTGAGGGAGGAATCCATTGTAACACAAGGTTTCTTGCTTGTGGCGAAGGTACAATTATGGTACTACCAAATCTAAAAGAAGGAGACCATTCTGTTTTGATGAATTTGGAAGTGAAATAAATTAGCTCAGTCTTTTTATCGTTAAGTACCAGCCCGTTACAGTAACTTAACTTAAGTAAGTAACAATACTTATAGTGTTACGTGTTTGGTTATCAAAGAAAAGAGGATTGAGACTTTAATCAAATAGCTTTAAGTAGTACTATTTGTAACATTTTAGGAGGTAGGAAACAAATTAATGATCAACCGACCGTGGGAAGAGGTTTATTAAGTCACCACAGGATTCATTGATTCAGAAATCTGTTCACCTTGGTCTTTACAAAGTACTGATGATGGAGTTACTGGTGTCTCCCTTGCATGATGACTAGGGGTGAGAATAACGGATCGCTCTGTCATCCGAGGGCCCTGGAAATGTGAGTTAACAACCTGCCCCTCCACCTCTTTTACTGGGTAGTTCGCTGGTGGGTCTAACACATCTGGTACAGAACTACCATGGTCTTTCTCATGCTATGACACCCTCAGTGGATGATCTTCATGAACCAATCTTCTACCTGAATCAATTTTTATCAAATAGTTTCTGGGGCCCTGAACTTCAATTACTGCCCTAAGTAACCACTTGCCTAACTCAGAATGAGTTCTCGTATTCAGAACTCTGACATCTCCAACTTCAAACTCTAGTTCAGGTTTGCGATTTCTATCAAAGTGTAACTTCTGACTTTCTTGTTTGGTTTCAACTCCCTTTGACAGATCTTGTTGCAACAAATGCAACCTAGTTCAGAGCTGTCTTTTCATTAATGATTCTGCTGGGCCAACTCAAGTAATATTCTGCGGTGTACTTCGATAACGTAACAAGAAATTAGCAAGTATATGATTAAGTAATCGCCCTTTGTGACCCTCAATAACTACTTTTGTGAAAGATTTCTTAAACAGACGAACAGCTCTCTTCGCAACCCCATTGGGGGCAGGGTGGTAGGGAACTAAAAGTACATGTTTGATAACATTCTTTTTCATAAACATTTGGAATTCATGTGAAGTAATTAAGGTCCACTGTCGCTAACGAGTTGTTCTGGCAAGCCATGGTTGGCAAATATAAGCCTCAACTCTTCAATGGTACGATAGACAGTAGTTGCAGTCATTGGCTTCACTTCCACCCACTGAGAATATGAATCTATTAAAATGAGAAAATACTGTTTATTGTCCTCGCAAAAATCAACATGAACTCTTTAGAAGGGACGGGCTTGACAGACCCATGGATGAAATGGTACCTTTGTAGGTTAGTTAGTTAGAAGAAGTTTTACGGCTCTGTCTCTAACAAATTGGGTCGGGTCGGCCACGGCCTTTTTTCCAGTTGTGGCTCACTGGCTTGTTTTCCCTACTCCATTGCTTATGTTGAGCACCAAGCGCAATGGCAGTAGGTTCCATTTTAAAGTCTTTGACAAGAACCGGCCAGGATTCGAACCCCCGACTTTCCGGCTGCAAATCGGATGCTCTGACCTTCTGACAAAATGAAAACTCCCTTACCTTTTTCTGTATATCGGCATCCAATTTGGGCCACCACACAAAACTGCGTGCAATAGCCTTCATACTACAAATACCTGGGTGCTCCCAATGCAGCTCATCAAGAATTTGCTCATGAAACCGCTCTGGAACCATAACTCTTGTATCCCACGATACACAACATTGTTCAAAAGACAGTCCATCTTTTCTTTGAATGTAAGGTTTAAATGCCTCTGGCAGTTGGTCACTCTGTTGTGGCCAACTATTTGAAACCATTTGATGCACTTTACTTAACACTGGATATACTCTAGTAGCTTTGGTCAAGTCTTCTGGAACTATTGGAAAATTGTAACCTATGACCTATAATTGCAAACATGTTTCCTTCAATTCCTACCTGACTAGGCTCTTTGTTTGGAAGCCTAGGCAATGCATCACAGTTTGCATGACATGCAGAGTCCAGATATTTAATATCATAGTCATAAGCAGATAATACTAATGCTCACCTATGCATCCTAGCTGCCGCAATTGTAGGAACACATGTCTTAGGTCCAAGAATGGCCAATAATGGCTTGTGATCCGTTATAAGTGTGAATTTTCTGCCATAAAGAAAATAGTGGAATTTCTGAACTCCAAAAATTAGTGGTAATGCTTCCCTCTCTATCTGGGAATAGTTTTCTCACTAGAACTCAAAGTTCCTAAAGGCTACTTTTCCTCGAAAAGAATTGTCCCTTCAATGTAAAGTTTTAGTGAATCTACTGTTGTTCGTCTGCCTGGACCGGTTCGTCTGCTGCAAACAACAAGAAGCATTTTACGCTACAAAAGAGGGGGTACGGAAGGTTTGTTATGCTCCCTGAAAGGCACTCTCCAAAGATCTCTTTTCAGTACTTGACTGGATACCACTACACCCAAATTTCTAGTAAGAAATGATTGAAAGATGATGTATAAATGTATGAATAATCAAGTATCTAATTATCTTAACAAATGCTTTACTATTTAACAACAACAGTTTTCTATACTAGACATAGGGCAGGTAAAAATTTAATGTCACCACAAGGTAAGAAAAGTTTGCACACGAAAGGCATTTTGTTTTTTAGAGGGATCAATTTAAAGAATAGTCTAGAGCAAGACATAAAATGCTGTAAATCCTTCTCCACCTTAGAACTTAAAGACTATCTCATTCCTGCCCCTGTTAGCTCAACTTTCTAAACTACTACTTCTCTAGTATTGGTTATAACTAAGCAAAACGTGTTCCGCACGTTACTTCTTCTTTCTACAATTTTCTTATTTCCCAAGTGTTCGATTCAATGTATGTTTCTCCAACCAGTTGTTATAAAGTACCGTATTAAGTATCGTACATCAACTTAAAAAGGGAACTTCGCCAGAAACGGATGGCATCTGGGTAAAGGTACTGCAGGATGCCTATTCTAGCCTAGTTGTTCCACCCACTTTCATTTGAAATCCCTCCTTATCGACCAGTACAGTCCCGTTTTGTATGAAAGAAGCTAGAGTTCCTCCGGCCTTTAAACCCTGACATCCTTTCGTTTTTTTAACTGCCGGTACAGTTCAATATCCAAGGTACCTAGTACCTTAATGTCTTAGAACGAATCATGTACGACAGGTTACGTTTTTTTGTACTAAAAATGATATTCTTAGATTATTCAATATGGTTTTCGCAAAAATGTATCCACATATATGGTTGCTGCTAATATTGTAAAGTGTAGTACTGTGTAATAATAAGGAAATTAGCATCGGTCATTTTTAAGATCTGCTAAAAGTATTTGTTCCCTCAGACCACAGTAGTTTATAAAGAAAGCTATACCACTGTAGTACTCACTTTTATTTGCTTTTATGTTTATTTATTTACATTAATGTGAAATAGCAAAGTCCAGGAATAGAGCCTTGGGGCACACGAGAGCTAATATGACATATGCCTCACAACTTAATACTTATTCGCAGGAGTTAATTGCTTCTGTCAGATTTATTTGTCCGACAGAAGCAATTAACTCCTGCGAATAAGTATTAAGTTGTGAGGCATATGTCATATTAGCTCTTGTGTGCCCCAAGGCTCTATTCCTGGACTTTGTTATTTCACATTAATGTAAATGATTTATGTAACCGCTTCTCCGTTCTCTCCTTTTAACTTATTTGCTGATGACACGAATATCCTTTACAAACAAAAAGATCTCATCTCTGGAGCAAGTATCCTGTATACTGAACTAGACATAGTTTTATTGTAGTCCAAATTTAACAAATTATCCTTGAATAATAAATATATCTAAAACTTATTTCATGATTTTGCACCCATCACAAACTAAAATTGGCACTGTCGAGTTATTTGAAAAAAAAGTTCCACAGTTAGTGAAGTTCCATTTCTTGGGAGTACATAGACCTTATAATCCCGCATGAAAGCATTAAATATTCTGATTATCCTCCTCCAACCAGACCACTCTTTTTACTCATGGAATCCTATGTTTTTGATGTACACAAAATTTACGTAACAGTGTTCATGTACAAATTTGCGAAGGGTCTGTCACCAGTTAGTATAACGATAATAAATTCCACTCCTGTTGCACTAGGTCATCTCAATACTTTCGTCCTAATCTTTCTTACAGTGATAATTCCTACAGATTCTTTCTCAAAAAGTGGTGTAAAAATTTGGACTAGCCTAAACAAAGAATACTCTCTCTTATAAAAAGTTTACGAATCATCTAATTAATTACTGGAATTGATTCTCCGTTGAGCTTTCCTTCGTTAAAATTTCTGTTATTGTGTTGCCTATCTTTTTGTTCATTCGTCAGTCAGGAGGGCTATACCAGCCTTCCCTTTTTTTTTGGCTTTTTCAGTTATCTTCCACCCCTTGTTGCAATCCTATTGTATGATCTTTTTAAGATGAATGATGTGGAACTAAATAAGTGTAATATTCCGAACTCTCACTTTTATCTCTAATACATGGTGCCTAGTGCTTCTGACTAAGATGCAGAAACCAACTAAAATATATACTAAAGTCAACGACAACTGTGACAATGAACGACAAGAAATAAATGGGGAAACTTCTTGAATGATCCTGATCTTCCAGAATTTTCCAATAATGTCGGCCTTACATTGAGCAGCATTAAGCGCGGGTCACACTACAGCGATTTCAGATAGGATAACGGCTCAATTTTTGTGAGTTTTAGTTAAAGTCTTTTCCACCCCTGGTCAGAAAGAGCCAAAATTTGCCAACCTGTGTAAATGTATGATTTGCATTAGAGGACTATGAAAATGAAATGTAAACTAATTATTTCGTGACGTCACATAGACAGACAGCGTTTATCGGACACGAGCACAAAAATCGAATTGATTTTTCGAACATATATCTCTCTGTTGAGCGATATAAATTATATTATGGCAGCTGAATAGTTTATTGTGAGACAAACTGGGATAAGCTATCAATATGGCTTGACCATCCCTAGAACAAAGTCTGGATTAAAATTTATTTGTCCGATTTAGAAAAAAGTAGGATCGGATATCGGAATGAAAATTGAAAATAACCCGCCCTTTACAGTTATGTAAACAATTTCGTGAACTTGTTACTACCTACAACTCTGCAAATCTTTGCTGCAGTTGTGATGATTCCTCCCGATATTTACCAACCACACTCGTTTAAGTGTAATGTATGTACTGATAAACTTAGTATAGGTGTTCTTTTTAAATCAACTAGTCTTATTTCATCAAACATCATTACATCAAATTCAAAATAAACTTACCTACTCCCCGTCCGAAGCAATTGGTTATGCCTAGCGCAGACTTGATTTGGCTTTCTTAATTCAAGGGTGCAATTCAAGACAATGTCAAGATAACGCAAGTGAAGCTCTTTGGCTATGGTGTAATATACACTTGTCCAGACAAGTGTAGAATGCCAAAAGGGCAAACGTAGCTTGTTACGAACACTATCCGTAACGGTGATGATCACTTTTTTGATGATACAATCACTTTTATTTCCAGTCGCATTTAATGTGATAATGATTGCTAATTTGATTAAAGGGACGTTCTCTTTGCTGATGACGGCGTAAAGGCATCTGATAAAATCATAAAAAAACCCATTAACTATACGAAGGCACAAAATAATGTGATGATGGCGCTCTTGAAGTTAATGACGATACAAAGACATACGATAAACACTTTTAAAATGATTAACACTTTTATGATGACTCCTTTAAAGTGATGGAAATGATGGCGCACTTCACGTTATGAATTAATCGTGCGTAATATTCAGCCCCTAAATCCCCCCTCCCGACTTAATTGACTTAAATCATTTTTAAACATTTTCCCCCTGAAATTTTTTTCACCTCAGCCATTTCGCCCCCTTTAGAACCTTGTCTGGCTATGGGTCAGGGTTTTCATAGCCAGTACCATTTGTTTCCACGGATTCGGAATAATAAATAGCACTGATTTCCTGTAGTAATATGTCATTTTAGCCTCTAAGGGGCAGGGAAAAAAGGTTCGTGCGTTTGGAGTCTTTATGATTGTGGATATTACAACAATAATTGAGAAAACGTCGAAAATGTGATATCTCAAGGAGGGTAACTTTGCGGGATCTCATACTTCGCGTGAAGATGCTCCAAATTAAATTCAAGAAATCTATAGTTTGTTGAAGGTAAAAGGTCAAATTGTAAGAACTTTACAAACAAACAATATTTCATGTATATAAATAGATCATGCCTAGGTCCTTCATGCTGCCACTACCCCACTCCGTCGGAAATTGCCGGCCGTGGCCTGGCACCGCTCAAAATAACAGAACTTGATATGTACTTTATTCTTTCGGCAAGGAGTCAAAGAAAAGACATTCTGATTTATCCACGTAATATGCAAGAGACCTTTAAGCTGATCTAAAGCATGTGTAAATCTACGTCAGTCGTACAAGGGGGGCAAAATTTTTCAGGGGGATAAATGTGTAAAATATGTATCAAGTCAATGGCAACTTCAAACTTCTAGGGGGAGAAAAATTTTTAGTGGACGTGCAGGGTATCATGTTGTAATCTGTTGCCAAGGTAACGATCTCTAGCGTTATATTATCCTTCCATACCCTATTAAACATATGCAGTAGGCTAGTAATGTTCCAATCGTAGACAGCACCTAATGCGCAATCAACGAGTAAGTGAGGCACAAAGTATGCTTCCTGGTAGCTCTCACTTTCGCTTTTCGGCTCTGAAAGTTGAAAATGAATCTCAAATGGGGCAACACTGCCACACGTTTGTAGCAAGAAATTTTATATCATCAAAGTAAAAGTAAAAGTGTTGCTTTTTATTGCAACTTTTCCTGTATTCTTCATGAAGTGCAAGGGAAAATATATATCTCTTTCATTTATAAAAGATAGCGAAATGTTGTCCTCAATTTTGTGACACTTGATGTATACAGCGGAAGGGACTGACTGTTGGAGAATAAAATAGTTCAGTCCTTACGCCTGCTTTCAAAATGGATAAACGTATACGGGGTATGTTAAAACCTTAGCTGCTTGTCAATAAATTTTCTTATACACTTACTCAAAGGAAGCAACCTGTCACAGGTCGCACTAAGTAATTATTCCTTAATTGAGGGCGCCTCACGGGGCTCTCTCTTGTACTTTACGTTATTTCAATATTTGCAGCTAGTGAATTGCGAAATGCCGTGTTCTGTGTGTAGCCAGTACGTGGTAAAGTATACACTTGACTGACTCGTACTATTTCGATGAAGGGCATTGATGTGTGAGGCTAAAAGTGACGTCATAGGGAAACTCTGCGG
>WURT03241530.1:12541-26211 GCA_009936505.3 Holothuria glaberrima | reverse complement strand
AATAAACAGTAGGTCGAGGTTGGTAGATCGAAGTTAGAATGTGTAGGTCGAAAGGTAAATAGTTGTACATTCGATCTAGAATTTATATATATATTATATATTTTATGTATATATATATATATATATATGTAAATCAAGATAGGAAGATATTTTAAAGCACACGACCGATAAGGGGAGCTATAAGTCAAATTTTTCTAGGATTAAATTCACAGAATTGATTATTGTTAAGGTTTAGCACCGACAGGCTCTACAATTTTACGAGGAAAGGTTGCTTAAGAGCATGTCGCCCTGTAAACTGCGATGCCCATGTACAACCATCTGTCATCTGTATAAACGTCATGTAATATGGAAAAGCCTATAATTCTATTCCTAACCTGGATCTGTCCTGATCTTAAATTATACGCAGATCTACCAGTCTACGTCTACCAGTTTTGACGGATGAAGTTTAGTACATGGACAGGAACTTAAAATTTGATAGTTTGAAGCCTCTCTCACAGTCTTAACGGTGATTCACGCATTATAAAAAAATTGACGATTTTAAAACATTCAGAAAGACAGGAAAAGAGATTTATTCGTCATATAATTCATGGGAAACAAAATGTTTTTGTTACCCTAAATTTTATGATTTGTTTATTTCTTTGAACAGAAACCCACTTCAGAATTGCTCCACTGATCCTCTGGTTACAACGTGTGTCTTTCAGGAAGTCCTTCGAGACCCATTTGATAAGTTTGAAATAATGTTTACTTTAAAAAAATCCAGCTTGGAAGAAGTGTTTTCCCTGAGTCGTTCATTTTCTCTCCTAGAGACTGGTAAATGATATTTTCGATAGCGTTCTCAAATTAATTTACTTGTTTAAATAATTTATGTGATTATTGCTTCCTTTCGCTTGTTTTATAAGAATTGTAAAATTACTTGTAAAATGTACACAAAGCCATAAAACTCCTTGGCCAAAACAGGCCATTCTGGCTCATAACGTGAATTTACTTCTGATTCCATTGTTGTCGAGGCCTGACGTTCTGCCATCTAGAGACATTGTGATGCTACTTGCCAACGTAGCAGGCTGTACGGTATATTCCTTGCTCAGTCATATCCCTAACGATGGTTTGGGAAGCTGAGGGGCTGAGCAAACAGAATCCGCTCTCCGGGGTAGGATGCCTCATGAATTTTTGCACTGTTAACCTAGGTAGGCACAGAGCTTTAGTGACAAATTTGTGTTTCAGAGTATAATCGCCTGCAGATCTAAGGAGTTTAAATGCCAAATATTCTTTTACTAGCGGAGTGAGCATGGTAGATGGAAAACTTAGTTAAATTTATTGCAAGGCACAGAGTTTGAAATGTCAAAAGGTTCTAACCTCTGATGGGGAAAAGGTCATCTCTGGCCTTCACGGCGCCATTCTGTAGGACTCTCCACATAAAAAATTCAGTGGATACGCAACTGTATTAGACGTATAATACCGACAAATTCCAAAGCAAGTCCTGTTTGAAACTTAAAAATAGCCTTGAATTGATTGATTTTTGAACCAATCAGTTCGTACTTTTTCAGATTTAATCTGTGATTTTCCTATCAATGCGTTATCTAAGCTATTAGCGAACGCGCGTAAGTTTGCTTTTCACGTAACAAAAGATCTTGTACTTATTTTTGACATTTTAATATCAAAATAAAAAGCTATGATGAAAAAGTGAACGGCGGGGAATTCCCTCGGCAGAAAAGTATATGTCTTTCATCGATTTTGGTTCTCCTCAGTGTAACGAAGCACTGTGCAGGAGAGTAACATCAGCCCATTTGATACATTGTGGTGAGAGTACGTAAACACAACCAGTGTGAAGGTAACCCACTTTAAGAAGCTCGAAGCGTGTCCGGCCAAATACCCCCCAGGCAATTACCCACCCGGACGGATACCCCCTGGGCATTATCCTGCGGACGATAAACCCCAGTCAATAACCCCCTGTACAATTAACTAGCGGACATTTACCCCCGGACAAATACCAAGCTGGACAGTTACCCCCAGGACAACTACCACCCGGAGGATACCCCTCGGACAATTACCCCCGAGGACAACTACCACCCGGACAACTACCCACCAGGACAATTACCCCCTCGGACGAATACCCCCGGACAAATACCCATTGGGCAAATGCCGTTAAATATTGGGGAAGAGTCAGCGACGGATACGTAGGTCTTTTTTCGAGTTTAGTTGGTGGCAGGCCTCACCATAAACCCGGGCCCCTAGGGCAAATGCGAGAGAATTTTCTCAACTGGGTCAGGGCTTCGGTCAAACTGGCATCATTAGGGTACGTTCGTGTGCCCCGACCCTTGTAAACCCCCCACCCCTGACTTTTTAAAAAGTCCCGGAAACGGGCTTTTCATATGTAGGCCCCCAACAATCATGGATAGGGTTGGACAATGGGTCGCGTTCCGAGGTAAGATAGGGGGACGGCGGTTGAAGAAGCAGGGTGGGTAGCTGTGGTAACTGATGGTAGTTACTATTAATTTTCTAATTAGTTATAGAGACACTATTCTGTATTAAAGATCCCCCAACAATTCCGACTAATTCCTATTCAACGTTTTTAAGGGGTTTTTCTTGAGTAATTTTACTTGATTTGTTTTGCTATCCTGGGCTGTTTTAAGCCATTTTAAGACGGGATGAGCAGAGGGGAGGGCGGGGCAAGTACAACCACGGTCCACCCCTCTATTTCGGTGTGTCATCGAAATCCATTACCCCTTTTCCCCGTCAAAAAGTCAGCCAGCAATCCATCTCCGGGTTCCATTGTATCAAGGAGCGCTGGTTTATCAGTCGAAACCGGTTGGATGGTTGCGGTCTAACCAGTTATACCAGCAAAATTGCCTGTTAGGTTTCATAAAAGTATGTATGATTGTTTGAAATATAAGAAAAGAAAGAGGCTTGAGATCACGTCGTCACTACCATTTGAAAGAAAAACTTTTCTCTTTGTCTAATCATTCTTTTGCATTAAGAATGAAGATGATGTAAGAAATCAATGTAATTTTCCGTAGTAACAATAATTATGCATGCCAACTTTACACGAATAAGTGTTTGCTACATCCCCACAAATTGCCCACTATGTAGAATAATAGGTTCTCCTTGTAATATTTTTCACAAAGGCCGGTAGCGCCAGGCCCTTACCCGGGATTTTTCATGGGGTGATCCCCTCACCTTTGAGAGATTTTTACTGTACGAAAGTGTGCTTAGATGCAAAATGGTGCAATATTTTGCCATTCTTAGGCAAGATTAAACTTACATCATTGGCGCCGCAAGTAGTCCGGGATGGGAGGGGGTCATCCAAATTCATGGTGATGTCACATATACGCAATCAGCATTGCGCGTGTATTTTTATTTTGAAGTACCCAAAAACTACACCTCACCACACCCTCTACAAAAATACGTCTCATAATGTCCTCGCTTCCTCACGCATCCATTTTGGTTGTTTGTGATGCTGGCCCCACCAGGTCAATTCCCGTCTTGAGTCTGTCAGTCAAAGCTGTAATGTAGTTGGTGTCGGATGGGGCCGTTAAATGGCGGCCCCGGGAGCAGGATCGGATTGTAATAGTTACAAACCTGCCTCGTTGTACTCTGAGTACCGTGCGAAAATACCTAAAACAAGGAAGAGTAAATCACACTCGAGACAAGTCGAATCAAGGCGCCCAGCTTATAAACATAAAATTAGTATACACGCAAATCTGGTTTACATGCAAATTCAGTTTACACACAAATTCGGTATACACAGAAAACTACAGGCGCGACGACGCATCAAAAGTATTTCCTTCGTGAATGTTAAGTTGGTAGTCCGTTTGTGTCGAATGTCCAGTGTTGTTTTAAATTAGAAGGCTAAGCTATAACCATTAATTTGATTATTGAGTACAAACATCAGACTGCAAAAATCTACAAAAGTGCCGAAAGCGGCTGCAGAGCACGTGATATTCGTCGCTAGAAACGAGACCCTTGAAGTTGGAAACTTATTTTGTTCATGTCCATTTGTTCAAGCGTTCTGGCACGATGCCGACAAAATGTGTCTCGAAACATCATACACCCAGTATTAATTTTAATACTGTTAAATTTGAACTACATCTTCCTCTGAAGAAGACTGTCCTACTGTCGAAACGTCAGAACCATTTCATGCACCTTATTCTTCAACCCTGGTGATTTTGTGGATAAGCAATTTTTAACAGCTAAGTTATTCTATATTAAATTTTGTTAGGCCGTATACAGAAGACATGGAATATCTGGTAAATTTCTACTTACTACATATAAATATTCTATCTTTGATTGTGAGCAAAACGAGAAATTGTCAGATGCTTCAACGTTTTTCAGTAATTTCCGTATTAAAGAAACACATGAGTTTTAACTTTCACGCTTAAGAGAATGTTTGAAGTAAGCCAGTTCGTTCAGAATAAGCAGAGCGCGACTATTGGTTCCGGCGAAGAGTAGAAATTTTCCCTAAACATGACCCACTATATTGCAGGAAATAGCACAAGTGTTCCCAGGCCTCCCTGGTCTATGCTGTTGGATTCATCAACAAAAAAATTCGCCCAGCCGCTGCGTTCCCTGAGTTGATGGGGTCGGGCGGACTTATTCTGGTACAATTCGGGTAGTATCAGGGTGTGCAGGGCGTATTTGCAGCGGGCGGGAGTTTTTCTTTCTGGAGGTAACTGCCGGGGAAATTGTCCTCGGAGGTGATTGTCCAGAGGGTACTTGTCAGGGGGTGATTGTCCGGTGGGTACTTATCCTAGGCGGTATTTGTCCTTGGGGTATATGTCTACGGGGTACTTATCCTCGGTGGTAAACGCCTTAGGGGTTTTTGTCCGTTGGGTAGTTGTCCCGGTGGTATAAGACCGGGGGTGAATGTCCGGGTGGGTAGTTGTCCGGGTGGTATTTGAGCTGGGGGTATTTGTCCGGGGGGTAATTGCCCGGCAACCGCTCAAAGGACTTACCAAGTAGAGTGCCCCCTCCCCCGAAAGAAACAGAAAAGAGCAAAACATTCTAGAGCAACCCACCCACATACTTGTCCGCCCACCTACTCACATAGGGTCATGCTTTACTTTTAACGTCTGGCAGATTGGTGTAAAAAATGATCTTGCCATCAATAAGAATAATCGCATTTTTAATGTGCCAAGATCAAGGCAATTCTAGTTGAAGACGCATTACATATTTCAAATGCTCAACAATAAATCGTCCCGCAGACAATCCCTCCAGTTCGGCAGCTGCTCTAATGGCGCACTCTAAGAATAGAAAGCTTTTCTCAAAGGTAGTACTACCCATTTCATACCTTTCGTGGAAAGAGGCAATTGAGATTAAGTATCTTACCCGAGGATACAATGCCAATACTTCCAACCGTGGTGTTTGTATTTTTTAAGCCTACCTTGTCGTTTGGTATCATTAACAATGAATGTTCATGATGCTGGTCGCTATCATGGGCGGCGATCCGTTTTTGAAAGTGGGGGGGGGGGGATTTTTTCAGTGACACTATCTAAGGGGAGCGCCACCATCGGTTGGCGCGGAGCGTACAAAGAAAATTTTGGTTAAACATACCCCCCAGATCACCGGAAATGGCCCTTTCCAGGCTTTGCAAGTGACACTATGACAACAAGTATTTCCTAAAAATGGGCATATTGTAAAAAAAGTCTAGTAAAATGTTAAGTGTTCTGATTTCCGGATCTAGTCAATGGTATACTATCTAAGAGGAGCACCACGATCAGTTGGCGCGGAGCGTAAAAATTTTTGACCAAAATACCCCCATATCGCTGGAAATGGCCCTTTTCAGGCTTTGTAAGGTAATACTATGACACCTGTCATAAGTTTTTCCTAAAAAAATAAATAAGTCTATTGTAAAAAGTCTAGAGAAAGATAAAGTGTTCTGATTTCCGGATCTGCCTGGTTGATTTCATGGGGTAGGGGATACAGCGTACAGTATCCCCCATCCAATTTCATGAGGGAGATATGTTCCCCTCCCATCCCCCCAGGATCGCCGCCCGTGATTTTATACAGTTTTCATACAAGGTTCAGCCTGAGACAGATTATTTTGTGGTTACATGAAACCATAAAATAGGCTCATGATGACAAGCGCATCGTCGCGTCGATATTTCCTTGTTCGCAATTTATCCAGTGAGCCTCGACATTGCCTACGTAGCAGGCTGTACGGCATATCCCTTGTTCAGTCATATCCCTCCCCGGTATTTGCGTCCATGGACATCAGGGGATATTTCCCTTCTTGTAACCATAACAACAACGTATTGAGCTATCAGACGATCATTTCTGAGGTGGATTTTACCTAATGCTATCTTCTCAGAGCATATCCATTACCATAGAAAATTCACCTAATTATGATTCCGTATGCTTATCATTTCCAATACGATGCTTACGATAACTCGGGATGTAGGCTACAAAACGAAGACAAGAATGTTTTGCCCCTTCCTCTTCAGGTACACCCATAAAACAATTCATGTTACTTACTTCATTATAAGCTAATATTTTGAGAGGTATATCTGAAAAGTGTAAATTCGAGTTAGGGGAACATTGCAAGAAATGTAGTAGGCAAAGTCATATATGCAAGTTATGATATTCATAACGAAGACGTGTCCTGACCAGACCACAGGAATATTTATCTTTCTAGCAACACTGTAGTGATATTAGGAAGATGATGCATTAATTGCATTGTGCACTTAGAGGGATGTCCAGGCTCGCTGGATAAATTGCGAACAAAGAATATTGACGCTACGATGCGTGTGTAATCATAAGTCTGTATGGCTTCACGCAACCACAAATTTAAATGAGCTGTCTGGACCTTGTCTGAAGACTAACATTTGAGGTTAACGGCCATCACTTTCAGTTATACCCGAATTAGTTGTACATTCTCAGCCTGCTTTTCCATGTCTTCGGTCTTCGGTCTTCCGTCTTCGGTCTTCGTTTTGCATACACCCTACTATAGTCCATATCTTTTCATCCTGTGTATGGAAGTGTTTGCCCAAAAAATTCTAGCGATTAACTTAATTAAAGGCGTTACAGTTTTAAATCGTGAAATCAAATTATTGCAATATGCTGGTGACACAACTGTTTTTTTCTGGATGGTACTGAGGGCTGTTTTAATGAAGTAATTCATGTTTTAGAAAGACTCCGTCTTGCCCCAGGCTTGAAGGTTAACTACGACAAGTGCAACATATTTCCATTAGGACCTCTTGTGAATCAAGAAACCTCTCTTTATGGATGATTCTCCTATCAGTTGGACTCTTGGGCCTGTAAATCTCTTAGGTGTTTAATTTTCGAATAATAGAGAGGATTTGTTTACCCTAAATTTCCCTCCAAAATTATCGCGTCTCAAAAATTTTTTTACAAATGTGGTCTTCCAGAGATTTGACACCTGTTGGTAAGAATATTATTGTTAAAAGCTATGCTATTTCACAGTTAGTATTTTTATTTCTTGTTCTCCCCAATCCACCTGCATATTTTGTAAAGGAGCTTAATAGCACTATTTTCAACTTCATTTGGGCAGGTAACCCAGAAAAAAATCAGGCGGAATACTGTTATTGGTCCTTATCATTCAGGGGGTTTAAATATCATTCACCTCGATAGCTTCAATACGGGTCTCAAATGTACATGGGTTCGCAGTTTCAGTGATAGCAGACAGGGCTGCTGGAAGCTGTTTTTTGACTTCTACCTCCACAGATATGGCGGAACCCTCTTACTTTAATGCAATTGTAATCCAAGTGAAGTCACTAATATTAGAAATAGTTTTATTATCAATGTCTGTAATACTTGGTTGACATATACAATTTCACATCCATCTTGTAGTTATGGGAATGAAATTATATGGAATAATTAATCAATTAAAGTAGACACTGAAGTCGTATTCTATCAGTCAATGTTTAATAAAGGGGTTGTGTATGTCAAAGACATTGTACAAGAAAATGGAAACGTTTTAAGCTATGATAACTTTTTACAAAAATTTCATATCACTCATAGTCATTTTACTACTTATTGGGGTTTAGTTTCTGCTATTCCTAGGGAGTGGAAGATCTACCGCCACCTTTATAACATCAGCACGAGTAAAGGTGAAAGCCTTTTTAATGATCTAAACCAAATGATAAGAATTTCCAACTTTGTTAATTCAAACTTAGTGGATAATTTTTCTGTTTCTCCAAAGGCTTTATCCAAATGGAGTGAAAACTTTAGATTTTGCAATGTTACTTGGTAAAAAATTTTCTTGAGCACGCGGCATTCTGTCAGAAAGGTTAAATTACAGTATATTCAGTACAGATTTCTTCACCGAATTTTAGGCACAAATCACCTCCTGTTTTTGATGGAAATTCTTTACAACCAACTCTGTTCGTTCTGTAGTGTTTGTGACGAAACTGTTGAACAGCTATTTTGGTGATGCCAAGTAACCTCGTCTTTCTGGCTGGATGTAGAAAAATGCTTTTCAAAACGCCAGGTTTTCTTCTCAAAAGAAGATATTTATTTTGGTTATAAGCAATTGAGAAGGCACCCATATAATTTTCTTGATCTTTAACAGTTTAACGTTAAGTGTTATTTTTATCAGCAGAAGCAACCAAATGAGATGCAAAAGAAAAAAAAACCGACCCACATACTTGCCCGCCCACCTACTCACATAGGGTCATGTTTTACTTTATCGTTTGACAGATTGGTATAAAAAATGATCTTGCCATCAATAAGAATATTCGCATTTCTAATGCGCCAAGATCAAGACAATTCTAGTTAAAGACGCATTACATATTTCAAATGCTCAACAATAAATCGTCCCGCAGACAATCCCTCCAGTGCGGCAGCTGCTCTAATGGCGCACTCTAAGAATAGAAAGTTTTTCTGAAAGGTAGTACTACGCATTTCATCCCTTCGTGGAAAGAGGCAATTGAGATTAAGTATCTTACCCGAGGATACAATGCCATGACCAAGACGGGAATCTTTGGATCACAAATCCACCACCCCATTTCAACATCTGGCGGAAATTTAGGCGAAAAGATTTTATTGTCCTCTGCATCCCATGTAAAACCCCCCTTGTCCCTCCCCTCAAAGAGAAATTCATTTGAATGTCCAGAACGTAGATGTCTACATTACTTTTTGTCCCTCCCAAATCCTAATTACTGGTCTGGAAACCCTACTAACATCGTCTGTAGAATTCAACCTCAATACGCAGGTAGGCCTACTCGGTAAGACTTGAAGTAAAAGAGGCTATTGCATAACCTCAAGTATTTCGGGAATGAACTCATATCGTTATTGCAATTCATAACTGTGCTTTGACTGTAATGGTTTGTACCATTTTCCCCTAGTTCGTTACAACACTCCTGAAGATATCACGTTCAAAGATCCCGATCCCTTGACAGGAACCATTGATGTAGTGTGGTCATTTCCTCGGGATTATCGTGTTCGTGGGACCTTCTTGCGTTCATATAGTCGTTGCAAGGTACGGATCAGTGACGGTGGTGGACCATGGACCACGAGTCAGGTAATATTGCAATATTGCAGGTAATTATTTCAATACAAAATAATGTCAATACTGGATTTGTCCAGTTACAGGAGACGAAATAGTGTGAGAAATTGGTTAGCAGTAATTACTAATCAATGTTTGAATTGATTAGCAATTGCCCCATCTCGATTAGCAAATATTGAAATCAACATTTGTGTTTCAAATGAGCTGTATTTTTCGGCTCGTTTGTAGTGCAAATGATGACTTGTTCAATTAAGATGGGGTAAAATTTGCTAACTTTAAAATGTCACAGGAAAAAAGAAATGTTAATAAAATTCACTTACAAATACAGTTAGCGCAGTTGAGGCCGAGGTGGACGATTTTATGACTTCGGCTTCAAACAATACGGCAAGTGTTTTATTATTATATCCATGCATGCTGCGCTTATCAGAATAGGTAAAACTTAGGCAGAGCCTGAAAAATATTGTTTCACAATATCTGCGAAGCTGAAGTGGAATTGCTTTACATCTAGAATTTCTTCTGTCGCAATTTGCGATGCGAACCCGGATATTTCGTCCTTTGAGTTACCATTTGACTTACCACAAGAAAATATGACCAAAACGAAACGACGAAGTAATCATTATTGGCGCTTGGGAAAACTTAGGTAGACTTTGGGAACCCAATGTTCCCAAATGAGGCACAAAAACGTCTTCTGCATTTGCTTACTGTGGTTTTATACAAAGATCTCTAAAGCGAAAAGTACGTTGAAAATAAAGAAAAAGCAAAATATTAATAATCAATTGGGAAGCTGCCATGACGTCATCATATCTGCTGGCTTCAAATTCACTTTTGGTGAAAACGTGACAAGGGAGTTCTAGTTGCAGCTCGCTGATGTGACAAATGAAATTCAGATATTTCTGAAACCAAGCAGTTGTTTGAGAGTGTGCACAGATTGCTTTGATTGATAAGCGAAGTACAGGAATTTTGGTAAAATTTTCATTCAATTCCTATTTGTTGTTCTCAAAATATCAGCAGTTGAAGTAACGGCATTTTAAGACTTGAGTGAACTTGAGGCAAGCAGAAATGATAATAATAATATCATCTCTTTACAAATGAACAAGACTTTGACTTTTTGTTTTTAAATCGATTGTTTTGACCTTCTTTGAAGGGAAAAATGTTGATCTATGTGAAATTGTGATGTGACGTATGCTTGCTTCAAGTTCACATGGGTAAAAAAGTGATAAATTTATTTTCGAAAAACCTAGAACTACCAACAGGAATTGTATGCAGGTTTCTCCTCAATACTTTTTTTATTAAGAAACCTTCCAAAATCTCAAAATTATATGTGAGCCCAAACTCTAATTGTTAAATACGCACCCCCCCCAAATACTAGGTCTAGAAAATTTTTATATCAACTGATTACTGTTATCAATATGTTTCTTTGCTTTCCGTAGGAAATTCCAGAGAATACTTACTACATTTTACGAGACCTGGTTCCATTTTCGAGGTACACAGTTCAAGTAACGTGCTACTGCCATTTCTCTGGGAAGTTAAATTGGTCTGATAATGTGACATTAATAATGCCCGGTAAGTAGACAGCAATTCGCTCACTCTATTTAAAAAAAGCGAAAACTTTTAAAATGTGGGTTTGTTACAAAGATTCATCCATGTACATATGAACACACGAATAATATGTATTCGTTACCAAAATATTCGAGCAATCTGGTCACATACCGTTAAAGTATTTACGGCACACGCGCATGGCATAACCATAGATACTGTGACGCAACGGGTGCTTGCCCTTTAAAGCCAAAACGAAGCGAGACCTTGCCCGCCAAAATCAAAGAGACGCGCAATCACGTCACTCAGTGAAACACCCTCTATATGCCAAATAAGGAGAGGGAGCCTCAAAACTATTCTGAGAAGGATTATTCCATGAACAGACGACCAAAGTAGATCGTCACCATGGAGAAGGCTGATGTACATCATGCATTTAGAGAGGTACTAAATTCTATGGAGGTGAAATAACCGATTCCGCGAATTGAAATAGCCTTAGTAACCTTAGTTCTATGTCCACATAAGCTTGATACTTTTCGTCGTTGAATTGTAGGTCTCAAAACTACTGTAAAGCCTCAACCACCCCAGCAAATTAGATATACGACTCTTTCATCTAAACATAACTTGACGTCTCCTCCCCGCAACAAAATGACATTTGAAGAAACAACTCAACAAACTTCCGAAGCTGATCCGTCGAAAAAACCAATTCTGACTGAAAAGGATTTTTCCATCATATTCGCCAGAGAACCACCAAATATGGAAAGTGAGTAACATATTTCCCTAAGGAGAATTTTTACTTCTTGGCTTTCCAACTTTCTCATTAAATTAATTTCAGAACTGAAGACTTACAAACTATGTTAATCCTTATAACCTCAGTATATTAAAACTAATGAAGGAATCCTCCCTTACGTACAAATACTGATATTCATATTGTGTGGTGTAGAAAAAACAATTTTTAGATTCTCTCTTTGTGAAGGTAGACAAAGCCTTTTCTTATAATGAAACAGAAATACAACATTTCGTCTGCACGGCTAAAACTTTTAGTCATATTTTACACGCATGCGAGTCTATAGAGCTGATATAACGGACAGGCGCATTGGCAATTGTCATATAGGTCATCGTATAACCTCTTTAGGCCTAGTGGAAGGTTTTTGATATCTAATTAAAACATATCCTGCCACAGCGCTAGTATGCAAAGTTATTACTTGACAGCTTGAAGATATTAATCTGTCGGGAAGTTTCTACTTGTGTTCGACAATTAAGTAACAACATAGTCATCGCTTTTATCTATCTCCTAGTAAGGAGGATTACTCATGAACTTCTTCCAGTTCATTCTTCTTTTGTGTGTATGGAGTGTTTCCAAGGGTGTCCCTTTCTTTTTCTTCGGGCTTTTGTCTGTTTCTCTTTGGGGGTTTCATTGGAGAAGATTTGAAAAATTTCGGTTTTTAATTGAAAAATCTGCACTCTTTAAGAGCAAAACCAAGAAATTAGTCGAAATGACTGGTCTTCGACCTGATTACATACTTAATCGTACCCATCAGGGCTCCCCGATGAAATTGTAATATCATCCGACAGGCAGTGGATGACCCCTGTCTCCACCATGGTCGTCACCCCTGTGTACACTGTACAACTCAAAAGTTGGGATAACTTCAGGAATAGAGGTAACTTGCTGCATGAACGTTTTTAAGTTCAGTCAATTGAGTTTCTCTTAATAATTAGATGCATAATCGGAGACACTCAGTTGCCTAAACTTTAAAAGGTCCATGCAGCAAGTTACCTCAAATCTGATAAGTTGTCACAACAAATTGGGTTTTATAGAGTACTTGTCTAATGCTTATTGCCTAAACCTACAGAATTACCATCTGCAGTACAAACCAGTATTCGTTCAAGTACGGTCTTTAAATTCTGCGTGTGCTCCTGTCCTAATTGGGTCTCAGTCACCTGTTGATGCCATTTGTAAGAGAAGAATCCAATGTTGTCTTCTATTTTTTACCCTCACCCCAACCCCTACCCCCATATTTTTGCCGATTGTGAGTGATGTATTCCTTAAAACTTTGCCGAGGGTCCAGGACAGCTCTGCACTGGGTATCCCTTTTTGGGAATCCCATGGCAAGTTTTAATATCATTTAATTACCCCTTACGGGCAATTCTTCCTAAGCCACTGACTTGCCCACCGATATTTGAGACCATCGATGGGTAGGCTTTGTGATGTCCAGATTTCGGTTACGACCTATTTAAAAGCCAGTGGCGTATTTAGGGGAAATTATTATTACCTAATAAAGCCAGTGGCGTATTTAGGTGAAATTATTATTACCTAAAATATGCAAATTTTTGAAGGCAAATGTTACTTCAAATGTAGCTATGTAGCACCAAAGTCCCCCCCCCCCTCCGACCGGCGAACATAGAACATACTGCATGCCCCCTCCCAGTGAGAGAAATACTGGCTGCTCCACTGGTAAATGCACCTCTCGCATCTTCCCAAGCACACTAAGCAACCTTCATTTATGTCTAAAGGCCCAATTGGTTACAGAACATTCACTGGTTCTATTGTACTTTACTGGAACTATTGTGTTCCTAGACATGTATTCCTAGACATGTAACCTAGTTAATAGGTTGCTGTTTTTCTAGTGTCCGTCAAGTGATATATTGCTACTTTGCTATCTATATCAATGTTCTT
>WURT03241529.1:0-47228 GCA_009936505.3 Holothuria glaberrima | reverse complement strand
CGATAATCTTGGATTCTCGACCGATAATCTTAGATTATCAAAAAATAATTTGATAATCTTGGATTCACGACCGATAATCTTGGATTATTGAAAAATTATTCGATAATCTTGGATTATCAACCGATAATCTTGGATTCTCGACCGATAATCTTAGATTATCAAAAAATAATTTGATAATCTTGGATTCACGACCGATAAAACAAGATTATTGGTCGATGATCCCAGATCGTCGGTCGAGAATCCAAGATTATCGGTCGAGAATCCAAGAGTATCGGTCGAGAATCCAAGATTATCAATCGAAAATCTTGGATTATCTTGCCAAATGTGCAACGAAGTGATGTTCCAAGAGTTTCGCGTGATAAACCAGGTTCGACTAAATAGATAATCTAAGATTATTGATCGATAATCTTGGATTTTTGAGCGATAATCCAAGATTGTCGGGATGAACCTGAATTTTCATTTGATAATCCAAGATTATCAGTTGATAAACCTAGTTTATCATTGATAAACCAAGATTATCATGAGATAAACCTGGTTTTTTGTTGATAATCCAAGATTAAGGACTGATAATCCATGATTATCAGCCGAAAATCCAAGATTATCGTTTGATAATCTGGGATTATCGTTCGATAATCTTGGATTTTCTATTTATTGAACAATCGGCTTGCCATAAGTGAACGGTGAATTTCGAACAGCAAAATAGCTCCAAGTTAAAGTCATCAAAAGGTTTGAAAACAGCGCCACTGTTTTGCGCTCTATTTATTGTGCGGCTGGTGACAAGTTTCCAATCATTCGTGGAGCCAACTCAGTCGTTTTGCGTTTGACAACTTGTCCAGACCGATCTAACAAGCCCGTGTTGTGTGAAAGTCACTGTTAAATTTGGTTTGTCACAACACGCCTGTTCGTATAGATATGAATACTGTTACACTTTGCGCTGTTGGTTACTAATAACATGGAAATCTTACCTACAGTGATTTTGCCGTTATTGACATATCCAAACGCTGTTGTCTGTTATAACAATAACATCAGCATTCGGAAATAATGGTTCAATGAGCCGGTTGCCACAAGTTTACACGGCAACAACACCTTTTTGCACCAGTAGGTCTATTTTAAGAATTCTAGGGTTCATGCAAGTGGAAATTTTTGTAAAGGTCTTATTTAATTCAAAAGCCGACAGCCGTGATCATATTGTGTTTGTTATTATTTCGCCTATATCGAAGGTGCGAGACCAGACAAGCCTGCCATGAAAAGCTTCTGGTGGACGACGTACCTCAATTATATAAACTTCAAGTACGTTCGAAGGTTAGGCTAATACAATCCTGTCGCCGGTTACATTCTGCTACCTTCAAATAAGACTGCAATGTTGGCATTCCGAGCACAGCACGTTGTCCAAGGTCGCTTGTCCGTCGTAGCTCGTATTGTTTTCATATTTTATTATTAATGAATTTAGTATGTCTCATTACACTTACGAGTACTTTAACAAACCGAAGGTTTGCGACAGCGGAGTTCTGATTAATCCAGCACTCTAGGTATTCGACGTCAGAGGGATTTTACGGAGTTTCTTTAACAACGTTACATGTGTCAACGAACACAGAATTGCGTCACTTGTATTAATTATAGATACTTCAGAAGTGCTGTTAGCATAGTTACGGAAGGAACAGTGAAACTATCTGGTTTGAGCTAAGCTGCTATGAATTCGACGTCCCGTTAGGATCATGCTGTCTTGACTGAAGTAAAAATCCGGCAACTTCGTTAATGGAAGTTTTCAAAAGTTAAAATTTTATTCTTGGATGGTTATTAAGCCTAAGGAACATGCTGTGACGTACATTAATAGTGGTGCATGACTCTCCATGTAGGCTATTACCTGATTTGACTTGGAAATAAGAAACTGCTATTTCTAGAAGTTCCCAATACGAAGAAATAGAGCTGGATTTTGTATATATAAACATTTTCAGTCTTGGAAGTGTTACATATGAATTTGGAACAATCATTTTTGGTGCCGTTGCACATCTTTACACCTTGGCGGAACGGAAAGAATTTGAAAAGGAAGATAATTAACAAGAATTATTTTTTAATACTCATTTGGAGATCATTTTGTGTTCGTGAATAGCAATGAATTACTTTATCTTACGTAAATTAGGAAGGGAGTATACCATCCAAATGAATGTCGAGCTTTTCATGGATCTATTGGGTGATTACGGCAATTGAAAGGAAAGATAAAAAGCAAAGTGTGACAAGACCAAAATTAAGTCGATAACTTGTCGGCGCTTTTGCTTATTTAAGTTTTGGATTATACTTTCGGGTGGGAATAAGGAAAGAAATAATTATTGCCCCTCCATCTGCGAATGAACCAGAGCTTCCATTACGAACATTCCAATCAAGGTAATTTGTCCGCATGAAGTACAGTTAGACACCCTTCTGTGAAACGAATGTATTAGTTCATTGGTAACTATCAGGCTGAATCTATGCAGAAATAATAGCAAAGCTCAGAGAGTTAAATTTAGAAGCAAAAGGGAAAAGCGATCATCTTAATGTGGAAGTAATCTTAACGTATCCTGCTTTCAATATTGCACTTATTGCAACGATGGCTTCCTGTTGAGAGACCGGTGACTGCCAACAACTTTTGAAAACACGTCAATACAGATATCGTCTGTTGTGTGTGTGAATCAGCGCAATAGGATTACAAGTAATCACAGCGGCGTTCTGGCTGATTTTATGGAAATCTTGATCGATGGCTTTTTGTTGGTGTTAACATACATTTCAGAGGAAATCTTTGATATCGATCTGTGGGGAAAAATAAGGGAGCGAGAGAAAGGATATTTATTTTCATCTTTGTGGCACTTCCGAACAATAATAATTGTAGTAGATTACAGTACTGACTAAACTGACTCGTTAAAGCTGTCATGCACCCTACACAGTATATAATATGTTGAGCTGCTGAGAGAATAATCAGATTTCAAAGGACGGGGAGTCGGTGTAGCTGCATCCCCCTGCAGAGCAGAATGGATAGTTATGACAGAACCTCTCCTGTAATTACAATGTTCATATAAATATGCCATTTCTCCACACATGGAATTATTTCTTGTATACGGCTTTGATATTCTCTTCTTTTGAATTTCTGATCACAAACTTAACATTCTCGTTTCGTAGGGAAAATTGGGACAAAGTCTACCCCATAGTGATTCTTTACTAATTGGAATACCAGACACTTCGGTGAAGGATTGCTTCTCATTCAATTGTGCAAAAAGAACTTTTCTCATAATGTCCCCCGCTCCCCGTCGGGTGATTACTAAAGCTTACTACTTTTCACGTCAATGATTTGGATGCAAATACTTAATTATATACCTTGTGTAACAAAGGCTTACTTCAACTTTAAATCTCATCTCGTCAAACCAGGTGGAGGGAACCGCCAACATTTCAGAGGTAAGAGTCTACACTAATTAACGCTTCTTTGAATAATTTATCTGTATTCCTTTGAGGCACCTTAGCAAACGCTTCAAGTAGTTAAAGTGGATGTGGTATTCACGGAAAAACAGCTGCTTCAAAATATCTGAAAGTTTTTCTTTGCAATTTAATTCAGGTTATTTTGATTTGAAACCGTCACAAAACAGAGCATTTCTAATGATTTTTTGCTAATGTTCATTGGTGATACTATACTTACAAGCTTATTTGACCTAAGAATGAATTAAATTGGGAGTAATAGATTCTCAAAGTTAAAAAACATCTTTAAAATTCAATATATATATATATATATATATAAATATATATATCACTAAGGACGTACACAGTAAAAAGTCTACAAACTATTGTAGAATTACGGAAGAAAAAACAAAGAAATACAAAGAGGAAACGAAAAAGGTGCTGTAAATTTTTGGAAACAAATTGCCAGCACATTTTGTTATCTGTATGTATTACTATCTTTTTTGTTCTGTAATTCTACAGAATTTTTTTACAGTGTTATCCTCCAGTACCGTTCTATCAGGACTAAAATATTACAGAGTTTTAGTTATTCGGTTTGTATTACAATAAGTTTCGTTGCGTTTGTGATCTACATTAACAAACTGAAATTGTCAGTGCGAGCGCTGGTGACGACAAAAATAACATAAGAGGCAATGAAATACGTCAGACTAGCAGACTGAATGTAAACTACAATGAAAATCCCCGACGGGCTTTTCAGTGCTTTTTACCTTCTACATATTTTAGTATGTCGATTCTTCTGCCGTGTCCTTCGCTACCAACACGCCATTAGATTTCTCGTGTCACTCTATACCCTTAAAAGCAATATCGAAGATAATTCAGTTGTTGGTTGATTAATATCTCAAGGAACTACAAATTTTTGATTTTCCCAAATCGATTATTTCAGTCATTTACGTAGAAAGGTATGTTTTAATAAAAACATTCACTTGCTCGCGGAGCCTTTATGAATGACAATTGTTAACCTATGTGATTGTAGGTGAAATTGGAAGAGAATGAAATATTTTACTACTCTTAAAAGAATAATAATAAACATGAAATCACATATGTAAACATGTGTGATTTTACCTGAAAACAATTTAATGGGAGTTTTTAATTGGCAGTCTCTCTAACTATTTTTTTAAATATCACTTAAATCCTTCACATTATGTATTATATTCCTTTGACGTAGGTCCCAAGATATTTTATATCATAACTATTGCATATAAAAGGTTCGTAAACCAACGACGTATCTTGCTTACATTCGATAAATCAGTCACAAAATAAAATTCTCTCAACACCAAAAGGACCCATACATATACATGAATTACGAAAAGATGTGTATATACTAATTGATTTATTTTGTGACTGGATTTCTCCCCTTTAAGTTGACAAGTAATATTTTACAAGGCTAGTTACCTCTTGGTTAAATATTTTCAGAAACGACTTATGAAAAGACTTCTCATTTATGACTGACTGTATGAGACATATAGACTGTATGTATGTACCACCTGAGGGAGGCAAGAGCGTTATGATAATGAAAACCACGGTCGGTAGCATCGTTTTAAATTACTTAAAAGCTTCGTGAGCACGTTTTCATTGAAGTACAGAGGAAACAGTAAATTAGCAGGAAGAAACTTCATTTTATCTTCTCATAATCAAAATCGTAATCCTTATCACAATCACATTTCCCACTCACAATCACGTGATCAAAATCAAAATCATAATATTAATATTAATATAAATATATAGGGACACAAACTGTGAACAAAGCACTGGACATTTCACTATAACTTAGCATTTTCGGCAGTTTCAACGCATCCTACCTCAAACCTCTTTAATGCCTTAAACCTTTGCCTGTATTATGCATGCTTTCTCTCAAACTAACATTACCTCTATAAAAACGAATCGTTATGATTACCGCCAGTTTGCTTAGAATGACCTTGTACAAGCTCCTAAACGAAACCACAAATGCACAGCCTACGGAGGTTAATAAATTTGCTACAAGGGGTTTAACTTTCAACCAATCATTACCCTCGGTACATTATCTGCCAAACATAGCGCTCGTCATAACCAAAAGTCGCCTTACATGTAAGAGTAAAGTGATGTTTTGCACTCGTCTCCTTTTGGGAGCGAAACATTTGTGAATGTTTGTGAAACTTTTGTAAAATGAATATGAAATAAGGAGGAATAAATGACAAAAATTTGATCAAATTGTTTGTAAAATTAGATGATTGATAAACTATAATTTGAGAATTTGGCAACTTAGGTTTAAATCTTTGTTTAGAAAGAATTCTGTGGAAGTTTGACAGAGTGTAGACAGCATAATTTACTATTATGGTAGCAATATTTTGTGTATTTCGAAATACTATGTCAGCCGAAAGATTTGAAACTGTCACAGATTAAGTTCATGGAACATGTTTTACCGTTTGAAAAGTACTGATTTTTTAAACGAAATCCTGAGAATGGAATTCCATGAGTAGTTGGGATTCAAACACCTAACTTTAATTAAAGTAGTCATGAAAAGTTAATACCCCGACGAGAGGAACGAATAAATGAATAAACGAAAGAACGAATGAAGGACTGAACAAACGAATAAACGAATCTTCTTATTAAAATATTTCAAGTTTAAATTATCCCCTAAGTAACTTACTCCATAAACTTTATGGAAACCAGGTGCTTTTACCCAACTAACTAAAATCCTTGTTTTTAAATTATTTGTGTTGCTCCAACATGACAACAACCGTAAACGACATGATGTTCTCCACAATCACGTCTTGGTGGCCGTCGTTTTTTATTCTTAAGTACTCCAATCATTTCCAGTAAAGTTTTATTTTCATAATAAAAATTTAAGTCTGTCCGTGGTTATGAATTGGACCCTAAGGATAGTCGATGTTTTCGAATTCAAACACAGGTCTTCATTATTTTGGATTTAAACGTTCACTAGACATATTTTCTTACTCGAAATTTTTTTCCAGACAATAAATGTGTGTCTATGGTGATTTGATTCTGATGAGTCGTTTATCCAGTATAGTTGAGATGTAGAAATCGAAGCTTCAAGAGCGTATGCCATTTAAAGAAATAGCGATTCTCCCTCGGGACCGCTGCGATGAACATGAAAGCTTTTTCCTTGAAAAGGTGTGAAATTGTATGAATGAGTCAAAAATTATTCACAGACGGAAATGCACACACACTTGTACTTGTAGTCTGGGAGTTTGTCCTACCTGTAAGCATGATAGCTAAGTCAACTAAAGCACCACAATTTTACCAACTTTCTTCTGGTTTGATAGCATACCGTAATACCGAGCATTACTTATTTGTCGTTCCATTTCCCATGAAGTCATGATTTGTTTGAAAATTGGATTGCTGCTTTACTTAAAATATGAGGGAAATGGTTCTATGAACGGATGATATAGGAGTCACCACATGGATAAGTAAGAGATGTCGCGTTCCATCAGCTCGGTGATCACGGTGTGCATGAGCGTTATTTTTTATGCAGTGCAGATAAGCAGACATAATTTTGAACTATCAGTTTTGCAGAAAGAAAAGAATGCGGTGCGCACCGACCCAGTGGAACGCCGTATTACTCCATTGTTAGTTTGTTCTTCCCAGATTTTACCTGGCTGCACTTACTCTACACATCACCTCAAATAACGGGTTTTATAGTTACTCTCATTTTATGCAGCAAATCTTCATCCCTATTCGGTAACTTTAAGCAGCGGCGGGAAATTAGGAGACGAGATCTGGGCAGAGCGTTAAGTTTTTACATAATAACAGTTTCATATACCGTGCTTGAATTTTGAGATATTAAGAAAATATTAGATCCCTGAGAGGGGAAGGAAAACGTTTCCTGCCGACGTTATTCTGCAAGACTGTTCTGTGGCATTACTCCCAGAGCAATAGTTTAGACCCCCTTTCCCGCCGATCATCTGTCCATTCTACACCCACGGATCGTGGGCCTGACACTATCATTAGTTCAAAGATAGTACAGACCTTTTCATAAAAAAAACCCACAACAACAACTGATGGTACTCCAAAATAGGTTCAGGACGACTACAGTAATAAACCATAAATTTAGATGTGAACCATCGATACAAAATTGTTGACCTTTTTTGTACCCCCATGATGAATTGGCCACCCAAAAACGATAAATTGTTATTTTTCTAGTTTTGCCTGAATGAATAAAAAAAATCAGAAGTAGTGAGCTCAAAGACAAAAGTGATCCACAAGCATTTTTCCCCAGGAATGCTTAACAGATCTCCTTGCATTTGCAACGGTCGTGGACAATGAGGTTCGTTACATGATGTACCCCACTTCCACAATAGCATAATGGGGTATCAAAAATGTAACGCAGCTAATACAGCATGACGAAAATTGCTAACTTCGAATCATTTTGGCCCCACACAAACAATAATTAATGTGTAGGAAATATTATGTAAGATTTTCAGCTAAAATTCTGAATAGATGATTGACGTATTTGTAATGTCTGGGCAGGACATTGTCTTGGCCCTATTAGTCATCTGTAAGACCACTGTTTTTTTTGTCATGTAGTAGTGCATTTATGTTCTTGCATTACATTGGGCAATATTTATATTTCTAGATTGCCGTGAGTCTCTGGAACAGTTTTTATTAAAACTACATTTTGGTAATGGTAGTAATACCGGTTTTGTTACCGCTAAAGTATATCCCAACACTTCAGCGAATACTGAATTGATAGCCATTCTCGTCCCCGTCACCACAAAATGGAACAAATACCGCCAGTTCTACATAACCCCTATTGCTCTATCGGTGTAATACATGATCACGCACAATTCATCCTCACGTATAAAGCTCTCCTTGCGACGTCAGGTTATTCTAAGGCCGGTCCAAGGCCGATTCATACTCCAGTAAAGCGTTAAAAAGCTGTGAAAGTTGAACACTTCCAACTCTGAGCTGTTGCTGAAGTATATGAATCGGCCTTTACTGAAGTACTCATCCCTATTTATTCACACTGAGTCACTTTCGCGCACTCCTTTCCTTTCAAAAGAAATTCTTTACAATTCTGCAGAAAAACTTGCATAAAATTTCAGCAAATTCCTGTGGGGTGTTCTGTTATCAGAATAACAATAAAAATCTATAGACAGTCTAAAGAAGTACCATGCATGCTTGAAAAGAATTTTTATAAACTTTCTCGTAGAATTTTGAAAAAAATATCTCTAAAAGTCTATAAAGATCTGTACAATTTCAATGGAATTTCAATCTTTTTATAGAATTTTTACAGAACATGTTTCTGAAATTTTCACCTTCTGTTGAGAAATTCTAAACAACTGTCCCGAAAGAGTTGTATAGATTTTTTTGTCAGGGATTTTCCAGTTTCAAATGGTTTACTGCCTCCTTCTATACCTTTTAAACGGGTCTGAGAGGCTTCCCAATTCTAGCATTTCGTCGTTCTTCTTCACTAAGTTTTATAACCAGAATTAAACATTTATCGTTTTGAATTTGCTTTTCTACTTTCCCCGTTTTCCAATTTTTTTCAGCACCTTGAAAATGCGTTTTTCTGATGAATTGTATAAAGACCTTAGGCTATTGTTATCACTTTACAATTGGCTGGTGAAATTTCTAACGATCCATTTACTGTGTAATATTTATAGAATTGACTGATAAGAAGTGCATTTTCAAGCAAAAATATCCAGGCCTCTGTATTTAGTACCAGGCGAATTAAGTCCTTCGTGAGCCACTTTCTTTTAACCTTCTTTTCAAAAGTTCTTCTGCTAAAATTAAATTCAATATTTGGGCAAACTCGTTGGTTTTTATCCAAGTTATGATCGCTTTAGTAATGTCCTTCAGTTTTATCACAAAAATTCTCCAGCTCAACGCCCGTGTGCAAAACTTTTTCGGGGCAGTCTTGTTTGTAATTTGTAGTTGGATAAAGTAATACGTTGACGGTTATATTTGTGTAGGTCTCGAAATACTCGAATCACTGTATACCAACACCATTAAAGTAACGAGTTTAGGTTTAAGTGAATCGGAACTTAATTCTGGACACATTTAAAACTTCTACGTGGCTTGAAAAAGCCACCAGTCTCTAACATTACAGAAACTTATTGATGCAGGCCGAAGTTTAGTATGCATCTATTATTGTATTACATTGCTAAAGTTTTACAGATTTAAGGAGGAATTAAGTGCTGAAATAAACACCACATTTAATTCAGATAAGCTAAATATCTTTCATTAGGGTGTCGATATCCCACCCGTCTGCAATGTGTAAGTTAACAGACTGTATGTCTTCAATACTGATTTACAGGATATTTACTAGTACGGAACAATTTATAGACTTTTTTTCATGAGTGTTCTTGATTGGCATTCTGTGCGCTCGGAGTAGTTACTGTCAACCTCTTCCGGGCAAGTTTGATGTTCAGGTTTTGCCTTATTTTCTTAATTGCTCAAGTTCAAAATCTCAAGATAATATTGCACGCTGCCAGGTTACCAATGCACAGATGGTGATAAAAATTCAAAACTTCGGTCTCGGTATATTACAATCACATTTCAAGCTTGAGATACCTAAAGTACAAAAAGGCGTATACTCGTGTCTCTCTCATAAGTTGTTCGTCATCAGAACATTGAGACAAAATTTTGACGAATTTGAAAATCTGTGACGAAAACAATTGGGTGTGAGGAGTCAAGTCTTTTAATAGGCGTACCAGCAAGTGGAGGTGTTGAGGTCGGGAAAACCTATTTCTGGGGCAATTTTTTGGCAAAACGGGCAATTTCCTCCCATGGTAATCGTTTTTCCAAGGCAAAATCTGCTCAGGCCCCTAGAAAAAAATGTCCCTTACATGTCCACAAATCTGTCTAATATTTCAGACCCTCAGCCATCGGTTTCACATCGACAGTATGTATGCAGGAGTGGGATCCAGGCAGGTTGGTTTTACTCGAACTAACAACTCCCCGGTATACGTCTTTCCGTCACTGCCCACACGAAATTGTCGGTCAAAATGACTTAACTGTTATAACCCCAAAATAGTAAAATGGAGATGGAAATCTCAGTTTTGATATCTTTAAGCTATGCATTATGTGCAAACTTTTTCGTTGACCCGCACCCCCACCTTTGAAGGACTACCCATGCTTCGCAGTCACTGATCGATTACTACAGTAATGGGTCTCTGAATATGGGACCACCTTTAAAGATAGTACATGCAACTCTCGGCTCTTTTGACTGGCAACCTGAAGGAATTATTTGATTTAGTCTTCAATGTTGGTTTCTGAATTTAGCAATAAAAAACAAGTCCATAATTACCCTATATACTACGAAAATTAGATTTGCCAGGTATAGTAATAGAACTTCTCGTATAAAAGTTTCCTTAAATGCCCTTCATCACTTGCCAACCATGAAAGTTTTTCGCATCACTAACTTCAACTAGATTATTTACAGGTCCGAAAGCATATAAATGCATATTGAAGGTCAAAAATACAAATTGCATTTTATTTTGGATTTAACTTTGTAATGACCGCCAGATAACTGTGTTATTTCTGCAGTCAGGTTATAAAGTGCTATATTCCTTTTATGGTACCGTACATCAATTGGATTAAAGTAATCATGAAAAGAGACAGTCATCATAACTTGCCTGAAAAGTTAGCGGTACGATTTCCAACCAATTAGTGCTTCACACAGTGGCGCTGCCGAAAATTGGTGAAGGTGGCACAACAAATTTTGTCGTAATCCCACCCAGATACCCCACAAGTCATTGTAAATTGCGCATATCTTACCCGTCATAGGTTGCACCCGCAGCAGATAGTTCCTTTGTCCTCTCTAGCAGGCGCCGGCCTTTTGAGGGGTCTAAGGGGAGGGGGTTTGTTCGTTTAAGGTGGCTAAGATGCAAGTGGTACTATATTTGGCAAATCATAGAACTAAGTATAGGCCTATGTTGAAAGTTTCTCATAATTCTGTGAATTTTTATTTTTGGTTGGGTGTAAGGGAAGGGTGTGTTGTCTAATTGTATATTCCACTTCACTTCAGCTTTTAAAACCAAGCCTTCACCATTTTGCCAGTACCGTTCCTATCCATGTTCCCTTTTTGTCGTCCATTTGTTATTCGTGTTTACCAGTAGATCTTCAGATTCTCACAGTCATTACGAGGGCAATATGATTTTCAGAAAGGAAGGGGGATCCATAAGCTGGTTGATCCTCTACCTGGATAGGAGTTTCATTACCGTTGTGAAACAGATTGTGTCATATCCACTTCAATAAAACGGCACATGGAAAAGCACTAAAAATTTAGTAGGTCGCAACGAGTTGTGACAGTGAGTTTTTTTAAAATCTACCTCAGTCATGTCAAAAGGCAGCCCACCTTCAGCGGCAACTATAGATTCTCCAACTACGAGTCTCGTTAATTCGTGTTCAAGCGAAATTAAAACAGACAAAAAGGTATCTCATATATGCTCAACCATTCGATCATTCAGTCATAGGGACAAGGAGGCCGAAAGTGGAAAACTTGCAGCAGGTTTGGTCAAACATTCTTGCTGCTGAGTATTCCCACTGTCGGACTCCCATTTCCCATTTATCGTCAATGTTACCAAATTGGTGGGTGAGACACCCCACAACACCTCCCCTAGCGACGTCTCTTAAAGTAAGATAACCAGAAAAACTATATTCTCTAGGGCTAAAAGGACCCTGTTGCGACTGATTTGGTTACCCTTAACTAGGTGATTATCAATATACCTCAAAAAAGTAATAACTCTAATATAACAGACAGCCCCTGCAACACTTCTACAAAGCCTCCAAATGTTCTTTTCTTTTGACTATTCCCAACGGTTAGCGGTGAGGATTTTTAAAACACAAAGACTCAGTTTCCCCTAACAATATGACCTTGTTCCTCTATGATAAAATAGTTTACTTTATTTTTATCATTTCATGTGTATCTTGGGAAATGACTAGTGCATTGAAATAAGTGTTTGTTCTCAAAGCATTCCTTAGAAATTAATTTCTTAACTTGGAGGCTCGCAATAGACTTCAGTTTAAATGACTTACATTTTCTCCTCATTCTTCAACGATGGAACTTCAAAAGGAACATTATCAACGGGACATGACTTGAAAGAATGTGAATGTGATTTTATCAGGCACGTAGCCAGAATTGTGTCATGTGGAGGGTTTTGTTGGAGTGTGACATAGGAGAGGGATATAAGGGGAGAGGTTCCCCTTTTCATTAGGGAAAACGGCTTATTTAGGTCTCCAGATGAGAAATGGTTCAATGTTTGTGTCTCAAACGTAGTGAAACTATCGAAATATATTTTCCCCAAGACTCTGATGATTTTCGCAATTTTTTCAAGCTTGGGCCGTGGGGGAGGGGGTCCAACCCCCAACTCTCCCCTTGGCTATGCGCCTAGATTTTATGTACATCATACTCACGCTTCCTAACGTTTGTCTGTACCTTTCTGTGCTCCTGTTCCGGGAATGTACCCTTCTCGTACTCCCAGGCTTGGATTATCAACGTTACGTAATCGCTTTTAGTGGTTTTATCCCAGAGGATGATCAAATGATACTCTCTTGATGATGGTGTCAGTTCATTGTCTGGTTGTTACTACCAGACTTGTATTGTGTGAAAACTGTTAATTAAATACTAGCACAAGTGCTTAATTGTTCCTAATTGTAACTATAGCAAAATAAACCTTTTGTCACAAGCCAGAGTACAACGTTCCAATTCTCTAAAATTTGGAAGGACAAGTACTAGTAATTTGAAATAAGCTAGGTCAAGAGTATATTCTCAATGTACGCTTGGATACTACTAACTTCACTTACATATTTGTGGGTCATACAAAATAATGCGTTTTTATTAACTCTTCCTTTCGGCACCTTTTGTTCATTAGTAAGAGGGCTGTAGGGTCATTTTTAAGAATGTACCCACTTACAACTTCAAGCTGAAACTACCCATGCTTTACCACGATGTCAAGTTCCAAATAGGCCTACGTACTCTCAAACATGAACATGATGCACGTAACAGGGTTCTCACGTTAAGTCACTGATGTAGTAAAGATGCAGTGCCATTCATGCATTGTGGAGAGTACAAGGGGAAACGACATTATGATACACATCCGGGGAGCTGTCGCCACTATGGTGATGACAGAAGTCATTCCGAAAATGACGATGAAATGAACCTGCTTCCGTTAAGAACATTAATAAGTATCATTCTTTCAATTAATCAATCACGAAACTATCTTCACTTAGCTAAATCACTTGTCAAAAACAGAAGCCGCAAGCACATGTTTTCTTCATTTTATTACATCCTCTCAGCACAGTAGTTATTAGACTAACTTATTAAAATACCTCTTACATACATATGTTAGAATAATTTCATACTTGCTTCAGAAGGTCAGCCCGTAGATTCGACAGGAATTCAATGCATTAGCCTTTTGAAAGTTGGTTGCGGTGAAGTGCATTAAAGACTCAGGTAATTGGCAACAGGAAAGAGGGGAAAATAATTTTGTAATTTTTGACCTGAATATTGATTTTCACTAATAAAGCGTGGAAAACAAAACAGAGGATCGAAGAATTAGCAACATCACCAGGAAAATTTACTTCTGATTGTACCGCCAAAAATGATTCTTACAGCTGATAAAGTTGGGAAAGCTGTAGTGAATAAACAGCGCACTGATGAAACTTGTAAGAGGCAGACTTTAGTTCTGATTTAAACAGTCTAAAGGAAATGTGTAGAAGCGGCAACCTTATTTGTGACACGCGGTGAGAGATAAGGTTTTATTTCTACCTTTAAGCCATATCGAGATTCCATTAAAAAGAACAAAACGGATTAAAAAGCTTTCCTTTGATGCCAAAATCATAGCTATATGACTTTCTGCAACATGTCAAAGATTAGAAGGTTAAAATGGCTAAAGTCTAAAATTAAAAGAATATATTTTTTAGAGATTGGAAAATAAACCTCATTAATCCAACTCCCATCTTCATAGCTTATTCCATTGCAGAGATATAAAATGTTGAAAGATGTTCACTTAATTTAAAAAAGTCTATTACGCAATAATTTGTAATGTCCTTCTTTTACAACTCACATTACCTGCTTTGTTTCCCTTCAAAATTAAAATGTTTGTATAATCTTGCAAAGTTTACTGTTTTCTTACAAAGTATGCTGAATGAAAAGGGCTTGTATAGTCAAGTCACCACATACTAGTAAGAAAGTGATCATATTTTGGCACAAGGTGCAGTGGCTCTAGAAAAAAAACAAAGAAAACAGAGATGGTTATTTGAGTAGTACAAGAACGACATTACAAATTATTGCGCAATCTAACATTTTAAATTGGGTGAATAAGCTTCAACATTTTACATCTCAGCTCAGGAATGTCCTGTGAAGATGGGAGTTGAACCATTTGAATTCATTTTTCAAGCTTTGTAACTTATATTTTTGAAACTTTTGACCTTAAGTACACTTTAACCAAGAAAGAAACTTAACTCCTTTGACTGTAACTGGGTCGCCTACCGACAGAGTACCTGATGTACCATAGCTCATCCAGGCCTATACCCAGACAAGCGAGATATACAGCAAGGCATTAAAGTTAGAGTAAGTTTTTGTTTTCGAGGGGGCGAAAAATTTTCTGGCCGGGGGGGGGTCCAGTCCTTCAAATCTCGTCATATTTCCTGTGCAAAAACCTTTCGTGATTTCGAAGAGCACATAGCCATTACGTGTGAAAGATAACCAAATAAGTACGCTATTTCAGTTTAATCCAGACAACTCAGATACATTAATGCAGAATGGGTAACTACATTGTTCCTTTAAAACTCTGGTGATATAAAAATGATATGATTGGTTATTTGATATAAAAGGCATTAAACATGACCCCCCTCAACCTCCCCCCCCAAATACAGTTTTCATCAAAACGCAATAAATATCAATCATTTGGCAGCTGAGGGTACTGTTTATTTTACAGGGATATCATGAATATAGACATGAACTAAATACGCAACTTTTGTGATGTCGAAATAGGTACCCACCAAATGTGGCTAATGTTATCCTTTGTTTTTTAGCCTTAATTTTAAGGATACTTGAAGCATTGGTTTGCTCTAAGGGGTTTATTTTCAATTGTCTCCTTGAAAAATATTAAGTATCACTCATCTAACTGTGTGTACTATCTGATGAATAATTAATAGATAATTTATAATGGATTAACAAAAAGAATTGCTACCACTGGGGGACAGTCTACATCATTATTTTTGCATGGGTTGTGAGTTATTGCAAAAACTGTCAATTTTTGAAGGGGCGTATTTTGCGAACGGTAAAAAATATGAAATTACTCCAACGGTTCTTTCCTTGGGGATGTTATTCTTTAACTCCCAAGTAAAAACAGCTCTTTTTGGTGGCATGTCACCATATAACTTTAAGCGTAACAGTTTATTTCGATAATCTCTGACGCTATTACGTTTGGTTGATATCATTAAAATTCTTTTATTTTCTGGAAATTTTCACAATTTTTTAAATTTTGCTATTTGTTTTTGAAAAAGTGTCGAATCAGGTTATTACTGGGACCTGTGGTTAGTGAAAGAACAGTGGAAGGTGTTGATTGCATTTTTAGGCTGAAACTTTGTATAACGGTGTTGGTCAAAGTGTACCCTTCATCTGAGTCTTCGAGTGGCAGAGTGATCTATTGCAAATCCCTCTCGATGTACATGGGTCTTCCTCCGGGTACTTCGGCTTTCCTCCCACTTTTGAAATTGCCTTGCCATCAAACTCGTTTATCGAGCCGACGAAGTCGGTTGTGCGTAGGATTGAAGCGCCCTCGGACGGACCGGTTTACCAGCCGACTTTGCTTTTTGCCTTTTTTACTCTATATTTAGAGCACCGGTAGAACGATAGTGTTTACGTTTAGTTGAAATCCCCAGGGCTGGAGGACTCGAGTCCGGACTCGACCTCAAGTCCGGACCTAAGTCCACTTTTTTTGGACTCGGACTTGGACTTGGACTCAGGATCTCTGGACTTGGACTTGGACTTGGACTCGAGCTCTCTGGACTTGGACTTTGGCTTGGACTTGAAGTGGAGTCCATCAAGTCTAGCCTTTTTCTTCATCAATTTATTTTTAATTTCACAATCCACCCAAACGCAACAGCACTCTATATGTACTAGGGCTTTATTTTCCTTGATATAGCCTACTGTAATTATGACAGAAGTCCTACTGTACTGTAGGTAAGAGAGTGCGAGAATCCTGATACCTGCAGCTGTACCATAAAAAGATATTAGTTTAATTTGCTCAGTTCCTTATCAGCATCTTCACAACTTGCGATAGCCTAGGTAGTATTGAAGGGCATCAGGAAGCAATCGTGCATGTGCATACAACAATATAATCATAACTATTAACATTTTTGTGATTTTTTTTTTTTGGGGGGGGACATGTTAGATAAGATGGATTGGCAAATTATGCATGATTAAATCCAATTGCACAACAGGGACTATGACAATAAACTCCTCTTGAATAGGCTGCAGTTAACATTATGTTGCATGGGTTAAACCTATGAATTAGGAGGGGAGGGGGAAAACATTTGGCAGCATGCTTCTTTCTCTGGATATGCCTCCGTGACTGCCCTGCACAAACCGGTGACATTTATCAAGGGCGTACTAGCGGGTGGCGCCCCCGCGAAATTTTTGGAGCGGAAGTATGCTTCAGACCCCCCCACTTTCCAAGCACAAAAACCATTTATTTGTATCTTCTGTAAGGAATGTCAAAAATTTGCAGTAATTTACCTTAAAATTTGTCCAAAATTACCCACCGGATCTAAGGACCCTCAAACATCAAAAAAATTCCAAAGGGCTATGGAATGTCCAAAATTTGCAGTATACTTATCTTTAAATTTGTCCAAAATGATGCACCAACTTCCATCTAAGAACCCTCTAATATCCAAAAATTTTCCAAAGGGGAGGAGGACACCCCTCCCCCTTAGATTACTCCTCAGGAAGGCAATCCGAAACAAGGTTCAGCCCCCAGTCTTGGACAGCTTCCTACGCAGATGACATTTATAGAGTCTACTTTCTGATTTCTATCTCTGTCCCCCAATAGGTAGTGTTATAAAGGGGGAAGGACTAGTCAGCTAAGATTTATCTGTGACATAGTCCAGCTGCAAAAGCTAATAGCTATGTCAACCTTGTAACACTGCACGTGCGGGACAGTCCCACATGAGTTTGTGTACAACTGAACTACAATTGTGTTCAAAATTAATTTTAAACTGGACAGGACATAACATCAAAGGGGTTGAGTGACTGCAGTGCTGCTGCCCTAGTTTTATTTTATTTTAGTATTTAGTTTAGTTTATTTTATTTTAGTTTATTTTATATTATTTTATTTGATTTTATTATATGTTATTTTAGTTCACTTAATTTCATTTCATTTTATTTATTTTAAGTATAACAGTATGACCAGGAGTAAAATCTTATAAAAAAACCAGTCAATTCTTAGATTCTGATTCCATTTTACCATGTATTTTGCCTAATTGTTTTACTGTTATTGACTGAAGTTTTCACAGGTAAATTAAATTTAGAAAAAAATAACTAAATAAAAAAGAACATATCCAGAATACTAGTTTCTCATGTGTATGTTTATGAACAAGAAGAGGTACGATGAGATGAAACCATTCTGTATGTTAGATGAGGCTGTGACAAAGGGGCGCCCTAGCTATACCTATATATGTGGCTAAATAGCCAAGGATATACGAAATGGTTGTGCAGAGAGCATATTTTGAACAGCTTTTTACTATTATTTCATTCAGTTTGACATGTGGTTTTTCTAATATGTTTGGTCAGTTTGTAGTACGCATATTGAGATAAGTGCGTTAAGACCTCGAAGCTAAACACCAGAAAATACTATACTGGATTTTGGACTCGGACTTGGACTCGAGAACACTGGACTCGGACTTGGACTTGAACTCGAGCCCCTCGGACTTGGACTTGGACTCGGACTTGAACTTATGGACTTGCACTCGGACTTGGACTCGAGCTTGTTGGACTCGACTACAGCCCTGGAAATCCCTGTTAGGAAACCCGACTCGGACTGAAAAATGACCCTGTATACTCCAATAAACATGCATTCATTTATTTTCCACCATCTTACCCCCTCCCAGGGGGTTGTATGTTCCTTCCTTTTACTGGCGGGCTATCATTATCTGATCTGGTACTTGTCAGCCCTGAAAATTCCCAGATCTGAAGAGGCCAGACAAAATAAAGGGTGAACGCACAGTGGCAAATTATGGATAACAAGGGAAAACAACAAGCTGAAGGCCCCAAATTTACGATATAAATAGATTAAAATCTTCTTGCATTTGTCAACAGCTGTTAGCTTGCTTCCTCTGGTTTAACAGTTATGTCTCTGTCAACCCTTTATAACAATGATTGGAGAATTCCTTGTTGGCATATACGTTACTAGCAGTATAATTGTGTGACAACTTGCATAACATTTCATGTTAGCAGTAGCGTGTGTGGGACGTTAATATAAAGCGTATAGTGACGTTAATAGAAAGCGTATACAAAAGGGAGAAGGTAAAATTTTAAGAGGTTTTTCGTAAACTAGAAAATATGAAATTAGAAAATATTGTATCCTCAAATTATCATACAATCCGACGTACTGTATGTACAAATGAATGATCATAAGCCTAAAGGTCAAGTAAAGCGCATTAAAATGTACTTTTTGTGTATTGATAGCCTTCTGAGCTGTATACTATATATTAAAAACACTTCAGTGATGACCTTTTGATGAATTTGTCTTACAAAACACAGGCACCTGAGGAAAGGGGGGGGGGAGGAACTACAACAATATACACGGTACGCTCCGCATAGTATAAGAACAGAAGTGTTGTGAGACGTCTGGAATTTTCATGATGTCCCAAATAGTAATCAAAAGCCTAAAAAACTATCATAAAAAGTCACTCCTGCGTTGTACATAGTATTTACTCTAACTGTCTAATGATGCATAAATAAACACAATTTTAAACAGCCGGCAATATCCGCTATTCCAAGGTTTCTAAACCTTTTGTAACTCTAGTCCCACATATTGGATCAGTGTTAAAATTACTCGAAAACGGACCACCTTTCACCATGCATTAAAGGTCGTGTGACATGCCACCAAAAAGAGCTGTTTCACTTGTCAGTTAAAGGGGCTCACTGAGTCATAGGCGTACTAGGCGGGGGGCAGAGGGGCAAAATACCCCTCAAAAAATTTTCTGAGGTCGACAATTCGGGCAAGAAAAATGACCAAAATTGAGATGAAGAAAACGTGAAAAGATTGCCCAAATTTCTACTGAGTTCTCGAATTTTTGATCAAATTCCTGAAAAAAGTGCAAAAATTTTCGCACGCTTCGCGCGCGTGTGGTTATTTGCCAGTATCACCTCTATCAGACTTTCGAAATGGCTCTGACATGCACAATCCTAATCACTTCCATATCCAGATTTCATAAGAAATGAGTAAACTTGCTAATGGTATATGCAGTCTAACAATTTACTGTTCATTTACTTCGCGCAGTGTGGTTCTGATTTACCCCAAGAACTGAGTAAAAAATTTAACTTAAACAAGCAAGATGACAAGATTTCCTAAAAAAGTAGAAATTCTTGGAAATGTATCCAACTCAAATTTAGCAATAAAATGTAGCACTATTTTGCATCTATCCCACCTTACGTGAGCAAAAATTTTCCAATGGGGAGGGGGAACACCTCCCCTTAGACCCCTCCCCCAGGACGGCGATTCGCATATGGTGAAAAACATCTCCCCCCGTCTTTGGAGATGGATCCACGTCCTTGACTTGGGCAACTTTCTTGAGATTCGGGCAAAAATTTTCTGTCCCCCTTCAAATTGGAAGAGCCCCGTACGCCTATGCATTGAGTCGACACTGATTATTTTTTATGACGAGTTTGAAGGAAATTATTGCATGACAATGCTTCTAATTAACCTCATTACTCATGTTTCACTTCCAACAGTCACCAAAAATGTGAGAAATTGTAGTTTTTGTGGATAGGAATTACATAGGATTACTACATAATGGTAAAAAGTGTCTGGTCACAAATTTGTAAGAAATGATTTCAATCAGTAATTACCTTGTCAGTACCATTTCAGTTTTAAGTCAGATGTGCAGAATCTCTTAGTTTGACCATTTACAATCAAGATGTGAGTAAATCTTAACAGGTGTGAAAAAATGATTGGTTTTGTCAACCAACTCAATAAGCCCTTTTGAATAATTAAGTCCTCCAATGAAAGATCTGTTGAAATTATTTCAAAATCTTTTACCGTTCTCAAAATAGACTTCTTCAAATTTCCATGGTTTCTGAAGAAACTCATTGCCTATGCAAAAATAATGATGTGGAGTGTTGCACAGTGTTAACATATCTTTTGTGAACCTTATAAAATATCTCTTATTTACTAATCAGACAGATTACAGTTTGTTGAGTGATATCTATGTTTCTGAAGGAAAGAATTTTAACTTTCATAACAAACCCTTCAGGGGATAACAATGCTACCAGTGTCCTTGAAATTAAGGTTGCAAAAACAAAAGCTAACATGAGCCAAATATGGTATGTCCATCATGTGATGTCACAGATTTGCATATTTAGCTCATGTTTAGCGCATCTAATAACGCGAAATAGAAATTACCCTGTAAAATGGTCAATACTTGATGGATTTTAATGGGAATTGCGGCTATTTTCTGGATATTTAATGCCTTTCACATCAAATACCCAACTTTGTTATCTTCATGTCAAACGACCTTTAACTGAAAAATGGAGTTTCGCTACAAACTTAACTATTCGAGAAAAGTTTCAAAACTAAGTACGCATAGCTCAAAAATTCCATCTGTATCGAACTGTCGAACGACTCGACTAACTGCATTAAAAATAATGATAGATTTAAAGACTTATCCACTTCCCTTTTACTTTTGCCGTCCGACTTCGCGACAGGCTAGACGGCGCTTCCTGGCCCACCGTTGGAGAAACGCTATGCTGTATACTACATGGTCGTAAGAGGTGGGGAAGGGTAGGAATGTTACTAGGGGGATGCTACTAGCTGAGACGCTTGGTGATTCGGGAAAAATGAAACAGTCAAAACAATAAATTATGCACCTTACAATAGGGTTAGGATAAACTTTTGGGGACCAGGACGCCACTTGGGCTTATTAAGGGCCGTAGGCTATACCATTTTGTTCCCGTTTTTCAAACTTTAGACCATATCATCTTTGCTGGGGTGTCATGAAACATCATGGAAGTTTCTGCATTTTTAACTTAAAATAACCACGAAAATTTAGAACATAAAATACCTCAAAACGATTAAATCATTTCATGTGTCAGAAATTATTTTTACGTGAAAGGAAATAGTACCACCCATACCTCAGAACACAGATTCGTTACTATGTACATAGGTCAGTAAGATCAGCAATGTTTATTTTTAACAACCGGATGCGGCAGTTTAAAATTTGCAACTCCCAACCTGGTTTCAATATTCCGGAAAAACTTGACTTTGTCCACCGCAAAAACTTGAATATTGACCCTTCTCCTTTGAACTATTTCTGATGTAATCTACTTGAACACTGAATGATCTGACATAGAAAGCACTTCGAAGAAAATAATCCTCACATTTCACACTAGCGTTCACGTTCGATGGGCACGTATATGGCTGAAAAAAGTAAGCATACACGGCAGTAAGCCACTTTTGTCGGTGATCACCGCTGTCTTCATTGATTTTACCACGTAAATGTCTTCTAAGTTAACCTCTTACTGAGGAAGGTGAAAATCTCTCACGCATGAGATCCCAAAATGAAGGATTTTTAGAAGCGACTTACAAGGCATGGGAATTGCTGTTTCCAGCAATCTATGGTGCAAAATTTGGCAAAAATTTTCAGTATACGCTAAACGCCAATATAGATACTGTTGCAAACTAATGGTTCACTTTTCATAAAATCTAACCTCCATATTCAAAAAGGTTGCATACGGGCGTGCAAAATTGAACCTTATCCATCAAAGACAAGCAATCGCCCCTGGGCCAAATTCTTTTTGAAACATCCATTACATTTTGCAGATCTCCTTCTATTTCCCTTTTTACAAAGGGATCAAATATTTGACTCGTTTCGAATCACAATTAACCATTTTCAGTTCAAAACTAACCAAATATAGTCAACTTTTGACCAGATTTCGGTTCAGTGCCGATTTGAACGGATTCAGTCCAAATCTAAAACGGACATTTTTAAAGTGTACGTGTCTTCAATGATGTTTGCGAACATCAATGTTGAAAGTTGAAGGTAAATGAAAGAGTTATTCTACATGAATCAGACAATTCCATGACAAAAATATTGTCGCGTGATAAAAATTTAACCATTTATGAATAAAGTTACCAGGTTACACTTATTCAAACTAGGGTGACTGCATTTTACTTTAAGCTGGCAAGATAAAACGCGACTTGAATGCAGATAGTTATACCACTGATTCATAACGGTCGCTCGGTTACGATCTCGCCAAAATTAAGAAGCAGAGGCACAGGAAGTGTGTAGTAAAGCATAGAGATCTGTGTCTAAGTTAATCATCATTCAGTGCACATTACAGTGAAGTTTCTGTAAATAAATCTGAACTCTATCAGCTTGAGTGATACGCAGGGTGATTATGTGAAGCGCTCTAACGACAACTATGAGATGGACATCCGTCTTTATACCTGTATTAATCTTTCTTGAAAGAAACCTATCTTGTAAAGGTAGGTTAGAGAGGGAGAGAGATTGCAGAGCAATCAAGGAAGGCTATCACCCTATAATGACGGTCATTCTTCGCTTAGTAATATCGGGCCATTTATCTTATACTTTATCTAGAGATGCTCTCCTGATAGCTGATGACAGATAGTACAGTAGTAAGAAGGAATTAATAACCATTAGTAGCAGGCCCTCAAGAAATCGACTCTTCCTTTCCTAACCTTAAACGTTAACTCATTTGGTGATGAGAGGGATCATGGAGTTGGATGGTTAACGATCATGCTTAAGAATGAATTGAAGTTAACGCACTTCACACATTTATTTATTTAATAGTTTCATTATTGAAGGTCATTGTCACGTCTCACTTGAATGCCCTCTTCGTTGTGTTAAATTTCAACAATGGATTAAACCAACAGCATTGCTATTGGCGCGTTTGTGGCTCACCAGCACACGGGATAGAATTAATTGAATTAATTTCAATCACTGGTGAAATTTAAAACGAGTTAGCGCGAGCAACATACTTTCCCACAATCGCGGGGTTACGGCGTCCCAGTTGTGATTTCTGCGGTTACATGACGTATTTGGACTATAGACCTACAAGGAAAGAATATGTAACGAAATAATTAAGTCGTTGTAAGTTACTGAATATTTAAATATGACAGATGTGTGGTAGTTATTCTCTCAAAAAAGTAGGGAAATAGTAGCCTACGCATCTTAGTTTAAGTATCTTTCAAGATCTGCTTAAAGGCTGAGGGCTAACGGTAGTAGAGGACTGGAAAGTATAAAAGGATTTCTTTCCAACTTCTTAACCAAATTTAGGGGTATCTGAAGTGTATGCACACTAACAGGAGATCTTGTCAACCTGATATGACCCGAATCTGACCTACCTGGAATGACCCGAAATCTGATCAATTTGTAAATGTTTGACTAGATTTGGTTAAAAAGTGACCAGATTTGATTCACTTTTGAACCGAATTAAGTCAAATAGTTGACCACATTGTAGTTCCATGCCCAGCTGGTTAGACCTTTTTACGAGTGTGTATGATTTAATACAACTGTATACGTTATAATCATCCATTCACCATTTTACCATTGGGCAAAAACGGCACAGCCCCCCGGAAAAATATCCCTAACGCCTATGATGATAATGTAGAATAACCCTACACCGATCAATGGAATGTCAAGGGGCAAAAATAGTTGTAAAAGGTTGATGGCTTCAAGGAAACGTCCTTTTCACCCTAATATATTTTATTTTATTTTATTTATTTCTTATTTTACCGGGGTAGCTTAGTCAACATCAAGTTGCTCTTCCCTGGAGCTGTGGGTTAAAACATCAGCAACATAAATAAAAGGCAATAATTAAAAAAACACAAAAGCATAAAGTTAATAGGATAAAATATCAAAATGTCAGACATAAAATATAAAAAGAAACTTAACAGGAAAACAATAAAGTAGGCCTATAGTTTTAGAGTAAAGGACAAAAAAGGTTAAACTTTGACAATAAAAACATAAGAGTTGAAAAATCAAAATACAACTAAAAATATGACACAGCATACAGGTATAAAATGATAGAAACAAATAATATGCGACAGAAAGATATAAAATGCTTAAGAAGGGTTAACTAGATATAACGTATTTATAGAGAATATCTTGTCTTAGTCGTCTTTTGAAGGTTTCAGCTGATTTACTTTCTCTTATTTTGTCATTTATACTGTTCCATGAGGAAGATCCTATTACCGTAAAAGATTTTGCATATAGTGACGTGCGACATCGAGGCAATACGAGGTCGTGCTTAGTGGCGTGTGCAATGAGAAAGGTACATTTTGAAATTTTGTAAAGTTACGTTTTAGATAAGGTGGGGATATGTGATTTAAGATTCTGTACATCATAATAATCATAGTAAAGAAAAAGTGTTGATCTATCGGTATCCAACGTAGTTCAATTAAAATTATGAAAGATGGCGTGTCCCATTTGGCACCGCTCATAATCCTCGCTCATCGTCTTTGAATTGATGATAATTTACCTGTATCCCTCTTTGTTTTTATCAGCCCACACAGTACTAGAAAATTTAGGTGTGGAAGTATAAACGCAATAAATAGCATGGATAAATGATGGGTATCTAACATAGTACTTGATTTTTTAAGCAAACCAATCTTCGTCAAACAATTACTAGACACACAAGAGACATGTTCATGGAAAAGCTAGTCTTTTTCTATCATGACACCTAAATATTTAACTTTATCTCATAGGCGTAGGAAACTGTTCAAGACTTGGAGGGGGGGGGGCTGAACCTTGTTTCGGACCGCCGTCCTGGGGGAGGGGTCTGAGGAGAGGGAGTTCTTAGATGCAATTTGGTGCATTAATTGTGGAAAAATTTTAAGGTAAATTAATGCACATTTTTGACATTTCTTAGTCTTTTGGAATTGTTTTTTGATATTTTGGGGTCCTAAGTTACAATTTGATGCATCATTTTGGAAAATTTTTAAGGTAAATCAATGCAATTTGTTTAATTTTCTTACCCCTTTGGAAACTTTTAATATTTGAGGGTCCGTAGATGCAATTTGGTTCATCATTTTTAAAAAGTTGTAGGTAAATGAATGCACATTTTTGACATTTCTTAGTCCTTTGGAAAGTTTTTTGATATTTGTGGGCCCTTAGATGAAGTTTAGTGCATTATTTTGGACAAATTGTAAGGTATATTACCGCACATTTTTGAAATTTCTTAGTCCTTTGGAAAATTGTTTGATATTTGAGGGTCCTTGGATGCAATCTGGTGCATTATTTTGGATAAATTCTAAGGTAAATTACTGCAAATTTTTTACATTTCTTACAGAGGAGACGAATAACGGGTTTTCTTGCTTGGAAAGTGGAAGGTGGGCTAAAGCATACTACAGCGCCCACAAATTTCGCTTGGGGTTGTCGCCCCCAGCCCCCGCTTCCTATGCCCTTGCTTTATCTACACATTCTATTTTTGTGTTATTAATTTTTATGTGTAATTCACCTCTTCTGTCTAGAAATCTTCGTCTCTGACTACTTGTCAACAACATACATTTGGTTTTAGTAGCATTAAGTGCCAGTTTGTTTTATTTATCAGCTTTGTTATTTCCGCCATATCAACCGTAAGTTTGCGCTCAGTATCTTTGATATTACCTCCACTTACGGATAAAGTTGTGTCATCTGTATACATGTCAACTCGACCATATCTTAGTACATTCGGAAGGTCATTTATATAAATTGTGAATAATAATGGTCCCAAGATCGAGCCTTGTGGAACACCAATTTTAATATTACTGCATTTAGACAGCACATTATTGATTTGTACACTTTGTTTCCTGTCTGATAAGTATGACGTAAACTAATTTAATGTATGACTGTAACAACCGTACACCTTAAGCTTATTTAGTGGGATGCCGTGATTTACTGTATCGAAGGCTTTGTTAAGGTCTATAAGTATAATTCCAGTTTATAACCCTTTGTCAATATTTTTCAACCACATATCGACCCCATTTATCAAGGCGGTTTCACAGAAATGAGCAGGTCCAAAGCCTAACTGGTTATCACACAAAAGTTTATTGTTGCTTAGATACTCATACAAAGCTTTGTGAACTTCTCTTTCAATTATTTTTGACACTATGAGAAGGACAGAAATGGATCTATAGTTACAAATATCTTGTACATCACCATTTTAAATATCGTAGTAACCTTGGCGTGTTTCCATTCTTGTGGAAAAACCCCTTCTTTGAGTGATACTATAGATTGATAATAAAAGTAAGACTACTAAGAATTACAGGTAAAGCACTTTTCAGAACCTTGCACCCTATTTCATCGAGGCCTGTTGACTTACCAGAAGACATGGATAAAACTTCTCTCCTTTCAAATTCCTCAGAGACATGAGGCAAGAAGAACATTTGAGCTGGAACACTTCGCAGCATAAAATCTGAATGTACATGTTCACCATTATGATTTACAATATTTAGAGAGATCTTACCAAAATAGTCGTTAAAAGCATCGGCTATATCATTACTTGACTCAAACGTTTCTGTACCATAATTTATATTGGCCGGGTGTTTTTTTATTTGACGGGATAAACAGTTTTAAGCACTGATTCCAAACGTCTTCACATTTGTTATTGTTGGCAATCTTTGTGCGAAGAAAATTCTTTTTTGACCATTTAAACTCCATGTTAACCTTATTTCTTAGTGCCTTGTAGCGTTCCCAATCTAGGGGGAGTTTCGTAGTTAATGCTTTCTTATGATAAAAATCACGTTCGTTCATCATTTTAACAAGATTCTGTGCCAGCATGGACACGGGTAATTCCGCACCCTTTTAACTGCGCTTGGGAGCATGTATATCAACAACTTTCATAAACTTATTTCACCAATGTTTCTATCCATGATCAACGTTATTGCACGAAAAATATCATTTCTAAAACTACTTTCATTAAGTTTTGAAAAATTTCTATACACATGGAAGTGTTGATAAGGGTTTTGGCACCAACAACCGTGGCAATTAAAAAATAATCGCTGATATTTGTAACATACACCTTTGTTTCCTTCTGTCTCTCCTTCATAGTAGTTAAAATAAGGTCAATTACTGTACTAGAAGTTTCTGATACCCTAGTTGGTATTTCTATTATATTTTCTAATTGATACAAGTCTGTGATAAATCTTAAATGTCTCGCATTAACATCTCAAACACTGGGGTCAACATTACGATTAAAATCACCTAGTGTTACTATTTCTTTCTTTTCACATGATACCTTCGATAGCATTTCTGAGAAACTGTTAAAAAATAAAACGGATGAGTTTGGCGGACGATACACTGAATATATCAGTATAGGTGCAGTTGCTTTAAACTTTACCTCTACGCAGATACTTTCAATACTACCATCCATTAAATCATCCCTGAGTTTGTGTGAAAGAGAAGAGCTTACATATACCGCCACACCCCCACCATGTCTATTTGTATCTGTACGATAAATATGAAAATCTTTTAGTTGATCATCATAATCATCAATACAAGGATTACAAAATGTTTCCTTTGAACAAATGATATGAAAATGGACAAGCATGAGCCGCAGTTGCTCTATTTATGAGGGAGGTCCTTTAATGTTAAGATCGCAAATCTTAAGTCCTTCCATTAAAGTAATTGGAACAGAACCATCCATGTGTGCAATGAAGGGATAGTGAACGTTTTCCCAATACCTTGAATGTTATTAAGCGCTTCCTGTTCTAATTATTGTCTTATCATCGTTGACATAAGTTAATTAGAAAATGAGTGGACAATATCAGATGTGCTCAACCGTAAGCTGATGTTTTGAACTTTTGACCGATGTCAAGCCAGCAAGTGAATTAAACCTCTCAACCTAGGGACACAGTATTGAATCATATACGTTGAGAAAAAAAAGGAGTTGCTATTTGACAAGAAACTGCACGGACGTATTGTCTATCGTTCAGTGACGTAGCTAGAAATTCATAACTGGGGGGGGGGGTGGGCAGAGCAAATTTTGGGGAGCCAAACTGTGCACGCCTAGCGTGCACCGCGAGCGCGAAGACCAAATTGGGTGGGGTCCAGGGGCCCGCCTTAGGGCACCTGGTGGAGTCCAGGGGCAAAGCCCCGGTGGGGGTCCAGGGGGTGAAGCCCCCGGAAGCTCCTGGGTTTTAGTATTTCAGAAGCCTCAGGAAACCTGTTTCGAAAGGAAATTTGCCAGTGTAATGCTTTTGAGTTTTAGTACATTTAGACTTGTGAGAAGGGCTAGTTTGAGCACAAAGTTAGTATTACTGATGTGCGTATACCTGGATTAAAGTTTTGCAGGAGTTGCGATGTGTTTTAAATGTAAAAAAAATGTAGGAGCAAAGTTTTATCGTTATCCGCGACGACCAGAAATTGTCTTGCTTAGTTGATAATTTACTCTAAATGGTTCTTTTTAAAGAACATACAAAGAGTACAGATATTACCCTTACGTGACTAGTTTTCGTTAGCTTGTACTTTCGTCTAGAGCTGTCAGCCCTGTATAATGGCTCAGCCTATAATAAACAGAGAAATCTATTTTTCGTTGTGAAAAATACTTCCGGCGTCGACGCATAAACCTGATAAAGGCTGGAAACAGAAACCTGCTATAGCCTAAGAGTTTTACTAACCTGTTTAGGTCGGGAAGTTTGACAATTTGAAATGCTTGAGAATTTAGAAAGATAGAAATTTAAATGATAGGCCTAATCCGTCAGTGATATTTACTAGACATTTAACACATAACTTTCAATTTTTTAGGGGGGGGCTGGAAAAGTTTGGGGGCTAGGCCTCCGAGGCCCCCGTGGCTATGCCACTGCTATCGTTGTATCGGCGTAATTGTGAATAAAATCAGGCTAACCTCTCCTTCCAAGTGCAGTATTCACTATATTTTTTATCAGTTGTTTCTTAACTTTAGTCATGGCAAGCTATTTATACAAGAAGAGCGCACCGACATGCATACCCAAGGTAGCTCATTGTAAAGGACGAGGGGGGGGGGGGCAAAAACAACCGCTATACCTATCAACTGCCAATGCATTTTGCTCAGTATTGCGTACTAGAAAATTGAAAAAAAAACATCGTAGTTAAATAATAGTTGTTTGTCTTCTTACTTTTTTGTTCTTTCGTTTTTACACTGTGGCGGAAGTCTTCAAGATGTAAAGTATCCCTAGGACTCGACTAGCGATCCCCGAAATTTCATCCCAGCCCACATTCTGGGAGTTGTTGTCCCATGAGGAATTAAATAGGATACACGTTCTTCGGGATACTGACGGAATCTTCCCTAGAGTTTAACAGCACAACACTCGAGAAACATCTAGGGTGAATTCTGTCCTTTCGCAATTGCTACTCATATTATCGATCACCCTCCCTAGTTTATTATTTCACTGCGTTCTCGTTATGGTCGAACAAAAGTGTTTACACCATTTACAAACTTTCTTTAATTAACAGGCGTAGGTGGAAGAAAACGACGTTAGCTTCCCTTTGACCTTTGATAGGTTGAAATGTTAATCATCTCAGTCAAAATAACCGAAATATCTAAACTGGGTTCTTAAATGAGTTGATTTATTTCACCGAAAACCCTCGCTTGTTCCTTTGTTTGTTATCAAGCTAGTCACGAGACTTGGCAAGAGGTGTCCTTTTTTTTAGTTCGGAGGTGGCTGGATGAATACAGATTTTTCATCTAAACATAGCCCTATTAGGCAGCATAATTTTTCATTTGTTTATAGTTATAGGATATGGTGGCGATATTGCGACCACCTATCCTTTTTTCTCAAACAATTTTGTTTTCCATGGTTCGTAGTTTCCATGTGTTCATCGTTACCCGGTTCCTATAAAGCTAGGTTACCTTAACTAGTTGTTTTTCATTCTGTGTGAACTTTAGAAGTTGTTTCACTATATTTACCCGATTTCGCGCAACGCTTTGGTAGAAACTTTAAAAAATGCCATTGATATGCCAGGTGATAAATTCTTTGGTGAAAGAAAAGGTAATAAGTAGAAAATTATGGGACACTTCCCTGAGTTGTTTATATTTTTCAAATGAGGTTCTTCTCCCATTTTGGCAAAAAAACAAAAAACAAAAAAAGAAAGAAAAATACCTTGAAATTCATACGTCAAGTCAAATAAAAAGGCGCCTTATTCTGATTGTTTGCTTGATTTGTTTCACAATGAAGACGGACACAAAATTCAAATAAGCTTTCATTCAAATATAAATAAACAGGCTGTGTATTAAAAGCCTTTTTACAGCCGTGACCTCAAACCTGTCTTCCGGGTATGACGAATACACCTTTTTATGTTATTGCGATAAAAGTATGCCAACTAACGACCTTCTTAAAGTATAAGACTTCGCCACTCACTCAAAGACTTCATTCTTTAGCATTTCAACTGTACATAGCTGAAACACAAGAATGCCCATACCTGTTAATTTGATCTGAGCGTGTCAAGACAGTCAATATGCAACAAAACGTAGTGTCACGACAACGGTGAGTTGTTCCTCGGGGAGAAGTTTAATCTAGAAGTATATCCACTAATGGTACCCAATCTTGTATTCAGGATATTTTTCCCTCTCCCAGTCTACTTTTCTTCTTCTTGTGAGTGGGAGAAAAAGTGACGTTCTTTGGATTCATGTTGTACTAGAAATGGAAAATCTGTGAAAACAAGTTTACACACACACAAAATTAAATTAAATTCGAGAAATAACAGACTATGGCAGAAGTTGTGTCTCAACTCTAAGTGACATGAAGCAAACCGAAACAAGCTTAAACGTAACAAAGATGAAAAACAAAGTAACAGGGAAAAACAAACTAACCAATAGAATTCTACAGCGGCAAGTGGAAGCATGAGACTATAATATTTGTTCCCTTTGGCACCATTTGGTCAAAGTGGTAGCTTAAAGGCATTTCCCAGTGGCATTTTACAAGGGTCTCATGTGAAAGAGAAAAACTTTCCAATTCGTGCCCTCCAAACCCTGTCACAATACTCTTTTCCTAACTCAAGATATCTCATATTAAAGAGTACTTATTTTTCTCTAAAAATACCTCCAGTTCTCATCAAGGTCACAGATTGTTATGTAAAGTGGGCACATTGCCTCAGATTCCTTTTGTTTTCTTTATAATTGAGTGTCCTGTTTGTCCTTGAAATTTGATAATGTTGGAATGCTTGAAAATGTTTCCATGTAGATTTAGCACACATCTACACCATATGTGGGGCATAACAAACAAAGTTGCTAAATATTACCTACAGCGGCATAAATATCATAAAAAATTCAATTCTATGTCATATTAATGTGCCGCGATGACATCACAGATTTCCCATAATGCACTTTATCTTGAGGAAAAATTGCATTTCTTGAAAATTTTTATCTTTCAAACGCTGCGAGCTATTGAGATGCCGTTTTCACCTCCTAAAAGAAAAAACAATTGTCTACATTTTTTTGAACTTACTGAATTTTGTCTGTGGAAAATCCCTTTAAATTGTGAGAATTAATGACTTTAGACATTGTAGAGCCTAGCTGGCAATGGGGACTGAAAAAGGTAAATTAATGGGGAATTACCAACATATTTTTCGTTTGTAAAGTTATGGTCCAAATCGTACACTCTTCCCTTCTTTGTTCCCATATCTGGCGCCAAAAAGTTATTTGTTTGTTAATTCTCCTTCACTTACCTGTGTATGTACACAAACTGCTGGTATAAACGTTTCAGCTATGAACCATTCTACCCATACAGGAATACAAGCAAAGAGACGAATCTGCTAGCGGGTGGTGTACGTCAGATATATCACTGCTTCTACTAAGTTGGGTTAATGAGTTCAGGTCTTTCACAAAATATTCTTAATGCTACCACGACCGTTAACGATTCGTGAAATTGACTGTAATTTCTGGGTTATCCACAGGAGAGGCGTTGCGAGTGAAATAATATACACAAAGAGACCTGGAAACGTAAAGGCACCGCGTTCGCTCTAATGGATGTAACAGAAGAGGAGTTTAACGAGTGTGATCTTTTCTGTTTAAGTGACATTTGAGTAAAATAAACAATCCAAAGTTCACCATTAAAAGTAATAGTTGGAGGATTAAATAGATCTAAATATGATATTTAACCACGTCTCCTTTGAGCATTTTTTAAACTGTAACAACGGAGTGCACAAATGAATCTTTTGCTATTTTAGGTGTATATAAGTTCGCGATGTCATTGCACTAAATATAGAAAGTGCTTTGTTGATTTTCTGCTATAATGACTATATCGGTTCAGCATATATGTGCAAACAGCTGTCGCATGTACAAAAGTTATATATATATATATATATATCCAACGTAACGTAACCAATGTAATGACCATAGCTTGCTTAGCTGCAGTATGTTTTTTCTATAAAGACATTTTCAGAAGGTATTTTGTGAGGATTTTATGTGAAATAGTGAACAAAAAAATATCCCATTTCATATCCTCCAAACCAAGCTTCGCCCACACTGCACACGTACTTCAGATGTATCCCTCTTTTAGTCTTTGAAGATTGCCAATATTTTTTATCATAGTTGAAGCATTGCGGCTTTCATCAAAGTGACAGCATGTAATGTAAAAAGGGTGGATTGCCTCAACGTCCTTTTTGTTTCTCTTTATTTACTACAGCCTTGAAAATTGACACTGTTAGAGCATTGGAACAGTTTTCCTTGTACAAATATGTAGTGTTCGACTTTGTCATCTGTAGGACACCGCACAAGTTCATAATTATTCCATACAGCGGTGTGAAAATTGAAAAGAAATAAAAATATTCTAATGTTAACGATATCAAGGATTTCCATTAAGTTATTTACCCCGTTAGTAAGTATCACCAAAATGCAACATATTTTGTAATATGATTCTCACTTAATTCTTACAGAAAATGTCCTGTATTTTTCTGAAACGTGCAACTGAGTCACCAAAATACACTTCTAATAAATGAGATTCCTTGCTTAATGGAACTATGAAGGTGTGAACCTCATCCCTTTTCTTCTACTCAAAAAGCGTGGATTGCCACTGCGGACTACCATAGCCGTTTTTAAAAGCTACCGTGCTACATAGGATCCGCATACTAGCTGATTGCTGCGTCGTTACCTGACCTCAACCCTTAAGGGAAGGGCAGGTCCGTAGCCAAAGGAGACGGGGTAGGTGCAGGGACGTTTCCTTAGACAAGTTTTGTCCCTTTCAGAAAATTTAAAAATACTATAGCCTTAATGCGATTTAACATATCTCGTCTTTAAGCAATATTTCCATCTCCTGAAACTTATCTGCCCCTTCAGTACCTTCTCTAGCTATACAGGCCTGGAAAGGGCTTTAAGAAATGGTTGAGCTATTGTCGGCGATCTTTATCCTAATTTTAGAACAAAATTAATATAAATGCACATGTTGTACAGAAAGAAACTTATTTGTTGTATTATTCACCTGTTTGTTGGGTGATTGTTTTTACCGCGTCAACAGTTACTATCTCTCAAGAAGCATCGAAAATAGAAAGCTTGCCTCAGTCTTTACAAAGGATCTATTTGCAACTAATTAATTCAACGCGCGTCATTTTTGTTCTCTTAACAATTCAAAAGCTTACCAAATCGGGCCCGATGCCGCTTCCTCTGACGTCACGCGAGTGGGATTCCCAGACATTGAAGGGCAAAACACTCGCAATTAGCGTATTTACATTACACGCGCACAACATAACCATAGATACTACTGGGACACAATGGTTATAAGTTCAGGCGTAAAACCCCATCTAACTAACTGACTGACTGACTGACTGACTGACTGACTGACTGACTAGCGAACTAAGTGACTAACTAACGAACGAAAGAACGAACGAACGAACCAACTAACTAACTAGCTAACTAACTAGCTTACTAACTAGCTATCTAACTAACCAACTAACCAACCAACCAACCAACCAACTCACTAACTAACTAACTAGCTAACTAACTAACTAACGCTTGCCCCTCAAAGCCAAAAAGAAGCGCGATCTTGCCCTTCAAAATCAAAGAGACGCTCGAGCACGTGACTAGGTGAAACCCCTCTTTATCTTCATCCTCCTCGCCAAATATAGTATATAAACAACTGTACTTAGATCTTCGTACTCCGAGGGAAAAGCCCAGGAAATATGATTTGTTTCAAGTGCGCGTACACTGCTCTTACCCCAACCCCGCCATCACAACCCTTAGTTATGCTCGTTTCCTTCCTCAAGAAACTATTGGAAAAGGTCGTTTCACCTTACATTCGATGGTGCCATCAAAGAAGTAAAACAACATATTCCCGTTGCTCAACTATTGTATGTTCACTTTAACGTTGATACGGATATGTTGGAAAAATATTTTCCATAAACTGGCAGTACTACATGTTGTGTAATTGTGGTAACTCAGTCTTGTGCGTGTATTTCCCATTTAGCCTACTCAACATCTAACATGGACAAGAAAACTACATCACAATTTTGTTTCGAATCAGAAAACAGTAGGTATACATCAGCTGCACAGTTTAAAACGCTGTACGCTAGAGGGTTTTCCGTCCCAAAGATTCCTCACAAAGCGAGAAGTGGGTTCCGCATATTTAATATAAGAGCACTTTTTGGATGCTGTGGTTGTCAAGAAACGCAAAATAAAACACTGATTTGTTTAGCTACTGATCTAAAAACGTGCCTCGTCTACAGCTTTTATTCAAAGAGAGTCATGAGTTGATGCTCAAGTACCGTATTCAACTGTTCTAGTTAGTCTTTCGCCTGGAGCAACTTACCTATATTTATACGATCCTTATAAAAGACTTTATTACACACTTTCTACAGTGCAAGTCAAGGAATGATGTTGTGTCCTTCCACTCGATCTTTCTAATTATGGGTATTCTTTGCGAGGCCCTAGCGGATTTTGGAGCAAAACAGGTCACTTTTGTGTCCAATGTAACAATCCAATAAATTGGATTAAATGTCCTGCTTATGTAGATAGTGATCTTTGCAGGGTCGTTCACGCAAACAACAATTTTTCAATATTTTTCGTTATAAAGAATCCTATCATTAAGCAAGAAGGGGAAGAAAATCAAATTTTGTATAGGAATGTTCTCAAAGATGTGAGGGAGGGGAAGGGTTTCGGAGTTGGGAGTCTTGAGTATGGTAATCTAACAATATTGTGAAGGCAAAAGAACAATATTTCCCTTGGCAGTTGGTAGTGAACCGATAACAGGGGTACCGGAAGCAGTTTTGTAAGGATGTGTGTGAGTGTCGGTGGGTAGGGGATCGGAGGAATCTAAGGATGCAGTTTCTTATTTTTGGAGGGCAGAGCACATCCATATACCCCTGCTAATCAAGTATACAATATAGAGGTTTCAACAATTGCAGGAGTTAAGGAAAGTTTATATCCGACTTGCCCATCATATAATGCGGCTGTGCCGTGTGCTCTAAAGTTATAAGGACAAGTTACACATTATCGAGCATATTTATTTACGCCAAATTGACAAAAAAAAAAAAAAAAAAAAAACTGCGAAATAGGAACTCTTGGTATACTGTATAGTAAAGTTGTAAATGGATATAACGGATATAACGTAGCTCCCGAATTTTATTTCTTCAGATAATTCCAACATGCGTTATCCTACTATAGACTGCTGGTTATCCCATAAAGCTATATGAAACTGGAGAGTACAGTAGACTTAAAAGCACATTAAGTTTATAATTACAAGAAAATACATGGGAAAGTTTAAAAAATCAAATTCACTGGTCCAACTGCCATCTACTCAGCTCATTCATTTACCTGAGATATTAGGTGTTAAATGTTATTGGTTTGATTTGAAATAGTCGATTGTTCAACAATTTGTGATGTTCTTCTTGTACAGCTCATACCAAATGCTTTTATTTCCTTTTGAAACAAAATGTTTATACGACCTTCAAACAGTACATTTTCTGGCATAACATGTTGTGAGAAGAGGGCCTTAAAATCAACTTATTCTATATTAAAAAAGATATGGATCACATCTTGGAACAAGGTGTAGTCGCGTTCGGTAAAACAAAGAAGACCGAAGAAAAACAAATAAAGAAGGATATTGGAGTAGTTTACAAGCGTGACACCACAAATTATTTGGTGATTATTATTTTCCATTCAGTCAGTAAGCTCCAATGTTTTACTACACAGCACAAGAATTTCGTTTAATGTGGGAGTTGAGTGATAAGATTCATTTTTCAGCCTTTGCTAAATTCATTTTTTGTATTTTTTGACGCAACGTACACTTTAACCGCTGAACAACCTCCCACCCCTTAGAATTTTTACCAAAGTTTGCATTCGCAGTATGTCATGTATGACTCTATTTCAGACTGATTGAAAAAAAATTCTACACGTGACCTTATCCAAAAGGCCCACCCCACATAATGGGAATGAAATATTGATCTTTCAAACAAAATCCTTTGAGTTTATTGGTTATCCATTTGAATATATTAGAACCAATTTTTTCCAATTTAAACTAAAACATCTGTACAAACTGCTTCTTTTAATCATACGAAATACCTGTAGGTTGAAAAAATCCGATACACAGAACGTGGGATTCTCCTTAATATGTGGCCTTGAGCTCTTTTCAAAATTCCTGAAAAAGGAACGGTTCGGACACAATTCGAAGACGAGTACATTTTCATTCTTGAATACTTTGAGAGGAAGGTCAGTAACATTGAAATAATTTCCGTCACGCTTTTGCTAATGAATTGTATATTACCCACATGTGATAGATTCAAGCAGGCAAGGTAGGAATAGGTTAAAACAAAGGTTAGCGTGTGAACTAGACCGTAGGTAGCACGTTTTTATGACAATCAACATGCTATATATCATGCAATTAGTTCTACTTGTACACAAGAGATTTAGTGAATTGAGTTAATGTACACTCTGTGGATGTTTCAAATATTTACACAACTAACAGCTATTCTTTGACTTCATAGCTTTCTTCCGTCTAGGGAATCAAACTAGGTCAACTCACAATTTAGGTAATTTTTTATCCTCACTTAATGATAATAACAGACATGCAAACTAGATTTTTCTCTTTTTTTTTTTAAATTTGGAATAGTTTTAAGATTGTAGTGACCCCGTGACACACTTCTTTACAAATATTACAGGGCGTGATCCTAAACGATGTTGATTACATTCGAAAGTAGGTTAAAGTAGACGAAGGAATACCTTTTGCTGGTCTGCCTTGATGCAAATAATAGCAATACTGCTTGACAAGACTGCATCTGAAGAAGGGAATACACGGCTGAATAATTCAAGGACCGTTAGTAACGTCCACCGAAACGATCTTGCATATCATTACGATTCCACGGAAGACAATGCGTGAAAATGATCTCGTAAATTAACACCTATCCATGTACGTGGCAAACTGTGGAAACGTATGTTGTGCCGGCAAGTTGTGTAAAAGACTCGCCCTCAGCATGTGGCACTAAAATACGTACGATAGTGCTTAAAATGGCCCGAAGCAGAACATCGCTCTTGAAAATTTCTCGCGTTTTTCAATGTAAAAATCTTAAATATTTACAGCTCAGGGTGCGCAGTGAATTGTAAAGGAGTTAACGTGATGTGAATGGAATACGTCAAGTTTCCAACTTTTTGACAAAAAGGTAGCAAGACAAGGGAAATCGTGGGTTCAATAAAGCAATTACTTTGAAGTAGTGTTACGTCACTTCCGCCTAAGAGTGGCAAAGAAGTTTCTATTAACACGTATTGGTAACTGTTCAGATTAATAAGAACTTCACTGCATTCCATTACAAAGAAAGGTGTGTCAACCTGTGTCTGTAACCGCGTGTGATCATACTTTAAAAAGAAAAGGAAATCACACTCGTTCCTGGGTGGCAAACCTGTGGTTTTGAAACCCTCTTGATACAAGTGCACACATTTCCTTGCCTTTAATTTCAAGCCACGGGTTTTGTCTCAGAATTCTTTGTTAACATTGGTTTTAATTGCCACACTTTTTGCATGTAAAACCTGTGAAAACCTGTGGCAGACCTTCGTCAAACCTATGGCAAAGTGTGGCAACTGGCCAACCTGCGTCAATGTCAAGGAAAAACACAGGTTTTCGTGCATAAACCTGTGATTACCCGTGGCAAACACATGTGAAAACCTGAAGATTTGGAACTAATTGCCACACCTTTTTCGTAAGGGAATTTGTAATGCAATGCATTGCATATTATATTGTGCTGGTATATCTTGAATACGGTATTGTTTTGTTACCAATAACGTTCCGGTAAATTGGTTACAAAAACGTCTTGTCTTATTCACAGTGTAGACACTACACTGATGCTTCACATCTCAGAAACACAAAGATTGTATTGGTTCTCAAATATACTCGAGTACAGTACATTTCGTGAAGCAACTAGAAGCGTCTGTACGGTTGTATTGCTCTCGTGCCAATCTCTGCGATATTTCAATTCAATCACTCCAATATTTTATCAAAGGAAGGTTCATTTTTGCACATTTTAATGTATACTGTTTTCTGTTTAAGGACATGCAGTTACCCCAGTTTGAATTAATGTACCTGGTTCTTTAATTCATATTTCAGTCCTTTGAAGCAAATTTCCTTTAAATGAATTGTGAATATCATACATAATTGCCCTTGATCAAACTTTAGTAGGCCTATGCGATTTTAAATTTTGAAGCATTATGGAAAAAAAGAGCAAATCTGAGATTTGTAAGAATTAGCTCATATTTCAAACAGATGAAACAACAACTGATTTTCTCTTCAATCGTTATAAACCGAACTGGCGGCTTTTCTTTCTTGAGCACTCCCTCCCAAAAAGAATGCGTACAATTATTCCATCTTTGTATTATTTTTGTACCTGGGAGCATAATTTCTATGTCCAAGAATCAGCATAGCACTTGAAGTGTCCAAAACCATGTAAAGAGTAGGCGTGATTGGACAAAGTTAACTCCTCGAAGCACCTCTCAAAAATAATCTGCATGCTGTTTCATGATACCGTAACCTTTACACAACTTAATATAGATTCGAGGCTACATAACAGTGGGGTTAAGAACTACTTGCGAAGTGACACTGGTGGCACACTTCTCAAGGTGAACATGTCAACTTCAAACAAAAAGGAATTTGACAAAAACTGGCAACAGCTATCTGGGCGTGTATAAATAGGTGAGATATATCACACCTGCTAAGTTGATTCAAGTGAGCATGCAACCTCTGATGGATCTAAGTGATCACCAATCACTCTTTATTGAAAGAAAAGAAAAGGAAAGTAACTGAAAGGAAATATAAAAATGTCTGTAAATATATTGCTTGTTTCATCCGATTGTTTGTATATAGTAACAATTGTAGACTTAGCCGTAGTCTTTTTAGACTGTATTATCAGGGTAGCTCTGTCGCATCACTAAGAAAGGGCACTCTATCCATACCACCAATTAATCACATAAAGTGCTATCCCCCAGGGAAGTTGCTGGGCGGGGACAGGGGCCATCCCCCGTAGGGGAGCTTTTTAAAATTTCGTAATGAAGCATAAATCAGTTCGAAAAAGCACATGATCCCGACCGCTATCCAGTCCTTGTTTTTACTCTCAAAGAAGGTAGATTCTTTTTTTTTTTAAAAATTAAATTTCCCCAGTAAAGTGTCACGTTTCCATCACGCTTCAATAAACATCCCAGAATGTGGTATTTTCCAGTAGCGTAACTGGGGTGATAAAAGTGGAGGGACATGGGATGAAAATATAGGTAAATGTACCGACAGCATATATCAATTTACCGACATTTTGTCAAAGGGTTATCACTTAACAAGTCACCACGCACCCGTGACCCCCTCCCTCCAACCACCCAAAATCTTGCATTATTTTGCCATACCTTTGTAGTTCATAAAACTACAAAATACTAATAACCAGGGGCATCGATCTGATTTTGGAAGTGGGGGATATCTGGCCTAAAACTTTTCTCTTATTCTGGTGAGGAGTCTAAGAGGAGGAGGGCCAGATGCAGAATGGTGCCAAATGTTTCAATATTTGGGGGTATACTTCATTGTCCAAAGGAAAAACTGCATGCAGGCTCAGCCAGGGATGGTGCTTGGATTTACCGACATGGGGCCAAGCGCCCCGACTATAGGGGCCAGCTACTCTAAGCTCCGACGGATGCAATAGGTTGCCGAAATGATGCCGACCGCAAAATATAAGGCGCGCGAAGCGCGCTGAAAAAATGGGATTATATTGAAAAAGATTTCATATTTTTGTTTTCAATAAGAAAAGTTGAAAAAGTTTGGGTTTTTATTAAAAAATCTGCCCTTCATAAGAGCAAACCAAGAGATTTGATGGTGCGACTGCATGGTCTTCTCCGGGGAGTACATTTTTCATCTTACCCATTTAGGCTACCAGACGAAACTGAAAATTTTTTCCGTACAACATATTTGCCACGATGGTCAAGTTGAAGAATCTTCCAAAAGATAGGAAAAAGAGGTTAGAATTTCGTAATGTTTCATTTTCGTGTTTCTAATGAACCACGACTACAATATTTGTAGAACCCTTAACGTTGAATAAATCCAGTATGTTGGAAATGGCGGGCGTTACAGTCAGAGAGAACTGAACATGAAAGCGAGCTTAGCGCGCAAAATTTTTTTGAAGTTATGGAATTATTTAAGCCCTTACTACCTACGGACCTGATAAAGAGCCATGAGGAATACTTTCTTCTGAGCATATTAAATATACGATATGCCTATTGAGTTCCACAGTGGGCGGATGTACCGACAAGATCATCAAATGTACCGACAGACCATCCCAGGACGACAAGCGGGGGTGACCGCCCCCCGCACCCCGCCCCGCCCCGCCCCCTTACGTTACGCTACTGGTATTTTCTTAAAAAACCCAAGAAACGTAAAATTTTTGCGTTCGACACTCTTTCGGCAAACCGTGGCTTTTTGTCGGAGCTTCCTGTTCCTGCGTCCTCCATCGGGAAATTTTGCCCTCCCCGGGCAAATGCTTGGCCCACCCCTTGCAATTCCTGCTGCTAAATAATGACAAAACTAACGCACGGCTATATGCAGATCATCAAAAGATGCAACCTACGACTTGATAGCACAGGAACAACGGGATGATGAACATTACTTATTGGGAGGATTAAAGGAAACTACACCTATTTTCTTTTTGCACAGGTATGACTAAAATAGGCTTCTTGGGAGATGCCAGTGTACCTTCAGAGAAAAAATGTAAAACACGGTGTTGTTATTTAGACCCAGGAAAAGTTGAAGCAACTTTGAAGTCTTTCGACTCGGGGGATCTGTCCATAGCTTCTCGCTATACTCTCTATCATTCACAAACATACTTTACATTGTCAGATTGGATAACTATAAACTGAAACTAAGTTTAATGTATAGACTGAGTATTTCAACGAACAACGTACGATGGTATGGACGGGTGCATAAAACTCTAGTGCCTCTTGCAGACATGAAGGATAGAAGTCGGGAGGCGGAGGATTAATTCCCGGCTGGGTGCAAGTACTAGAATGTATATTTCTCATTCAGGAGCAAGCGCAATCTTAGTGAGTTTTTTCATCGAAATTTGACTTTTTAGCTTGAAGCGATTTTCGAATTTGTGCTGGAATATTATATATTATATATTGGAAGCCACATGACGTGACGTTATAATTCATAAGCATCCTTGTTTCCCTCCTACTCATGTCCTCCCTGAGATGGGTTAAGTAAGGGCCTTCGAAAAGTCATGGGGAGCTTGAGCAAAAAAATAACTTCCCTGCAGGTTGAACAGGAAATGCCGCACTGCTAAGTAAATTCTTGAGATGTTTTGGATCAGATCCGCGTCGATGCCGGAGGAAGAGGGTGCTACAGCCCTAACTGATTTCCTATTTACTCTTTTTGGTCTTAAACTTCCAAAATTACCCTAGAAAATGCCCCAAAACTCTTAAATTGAATGGTTCAGCCCACCTCCTCAATCTTGGAGATCTTCCGACGGCAGTGTGAATATGCTATTTTGTAGCGTTGTAATGTCGAAAGTCTAGAAAGACGATGAGAACGTGCAGATACAATAGCAACCGTTGAAGGTGTCAGTCAGCCACCTAGCTGTTTGGACATTATTCAAGGGTCCAACCACTGAACACACTTGTACCTATTCAAGGCCGGACTAAGATTTGACGGAGCCCGCAAGATATATCAAGCTTGGAGACCCCTTATTTAAAATCTTGCATCAAACATTCTCGCAAACCTTGAACACTGTATATGGAATATTTAGATTCCATTGGTGCAACGTTTGGTGGCCTGTTGAGCCGGAACTGGTTGTGGCACATTTTACTTGTACTACTTTTTCAAATGTCCCCTCGACTCTCTGGCGACGCAACAAGGGGAGGAACCAAAACAATACTCCAGAAGGAGTTCTGCTTCCTGAAGGAGCTACGTCCCCAAGGGACAACTTCAACATGACCAACCTAGCTAACGACCTTGTGCCTAATCCTCTCACTGAACTTCTGTATCAACAGAATATTGCTGGGTTAAAAGATTCGTTACATTTTATGTCATTTGATGTTACACTACCGACTGCGACCCAAGTGGAAAGACTATCCTTCAAGTTACATTTTACATAATTTTATGTACGACCAAGAATTGATCATTGTTGTCTGAAAACAGTAATTGATTTCGTTGTATAAAAAGCAGAGCACTTGCATTTGTAGATTTTGTTCTGTGTGCGCACACTTGTCGCTGTTTGTATGTCAGCTCATGCATGCACCTGAAATATCCCTTAGACGAAGTCAAAGTGCGCATGCACACAAGTGCATTCGATTTGAGTAGCTACTTCAAGGTGAATGAATTTACGTCATGCAAAACTTAGCTTGAGAATATCGATCCAAGGTTAAACATGTAAATAACGATAGTGGGTGTCATAAACAAAACACTTCTAAACTTATGCATTGATTATCTCCGAAATATCCTTACTTGATTCCAACAGTGAGCTGGTAGATAAACAATGATGTAAGCGATTACGTAGGCTTTTAAGCTCATTTACATTGAATTTATAACTACACGTTTTATTATATTTATGCCGATGTGTATGTGCTCATAAACTCCAAATATGGATGCTGTGTGACTTATCGCCTCCAATGGCGTGGCTAAGAGGTGGCACACGGGGCGGGGTGGAGTTTATCGTTCCACGTAGCTATCTGTAAAGTATACATACGGTAAGTTACCTTCGTTTCCGTGGGCTATACTGTGATCCTTCAGAGTAAAGGGTACCTTAAGTCTAAAACTTAAAAATATAAGTTACAGAATTTGAAAATAAACCTCAAAATCTAACTCCCATTTTTTAACAGGAAATTCTTGCGCTGAAGCATGAACGTTGGGGTGTATTCATTATTCACTTCACTATTTGGAATGGTGAATTGCGCAAAAATTTGTAATGTCACGGAAGCACTACTCAGATTTCACTTTTTGTCATTCAAACATGATTTCTGCTGTCTTATTTGTTATGAAATGAATTAACTATTCAAGACCTTTCCTAACAAGATTTTATGCGAAACAACAGCAATTTGTCCAAGGTTATATCAGCATTTGATTTCAAAAAGGAAACAAAAGCAGGTAATGTGAGTTGTACAAGAAGGACATCACAAATTGTTGTGCAATGGACTACTTCAAATTAAGTGAATAAATTTCAACTTGAACATTTTATATCTCAGCAATGGAATAAGCTATGAAAATGGGAGTTGGATCAATGATCAGATGGAGTGAATGAATTTTTTTATCCAGTCAGATGGAGTGAATGAATTTTTTTATCCAGAGTGATCTTGAACCAAGCAAGATTAATTTATTTCCTTATATTACACAAGTTAGGGTAATGTTTCGTTTTCTTTATTTTTTATTGTTATTTTGACCTTGAAATCGATAGGGATATCAGCGTTTCCATAGGGAGTGTGATGTTGAGAAGTTCTTATGCCTTTCATTAATTAACTAACATTACAATAGCATGAAACTATGGAGGAGAAAATGGTTTGAAGGTATAAATAATGACATAACTGTGGAGTTTAAACAGAGTTACATCTGCTTGCTTCAAGTTCATTGGGGATGGAATGGTTACTTCATCGAATCATATTTCGAAAAACGATGCAAATGACTTTTTCATCTAAAAATAAAGCTTAAAACCTTCTTCGACTACTTGAAAGGAGCGAACGTTATATTGGTATGTGACCACAATGCGCTAGAAAGAAACGTAGTTTGCAGGGTTAGTGGATGTGTAGGCCTAAGACTTTCAAATCGAGAGTATATCAGTTTAAAACTTTAAAACTCCTACTTTTTCATCTAGGTATGCTCAGATAATGTGACTGTAGACTGCTCGTAGAAGAAAATCAGTTTATATGCTCACTCATCCTCCACACGACATATGCCTTCCAATTTTAGGTACCGTTGCTGCTAGGGCCATACTGCCTTACATGGCCACAGTGTCGGCAACTAGTGCAGTATTTATAAAGCGATAATTAACCATGTCAGCTGGACAATTAATGGTGTCATTAAGGGTTCAAATTATCCTTCTGTAGTATCTAATGGAGTACTTACGACATGAATTGCGGTAAAAGAGACAAAGATCTGAAATTTTCCTTGAAGTTAATTACAGTGAAAGCTGTCCTTCGTATACCTGCAACATGCATCTGGTCAAACTTATGACGTTCCAACCTTAGAGTTTACCTTTTGGAAATCCAATTTTACGTTTTTCCTGTGGTACGTTTTGAGTACTAACCAGTTTATACGTTATAAATATTCATGTTTAAATTAAGGAACTTGTGAAACTCCGGACTACTTTGCCAAATGCACGGTAAAACAGTTATCTTTTTAAGAGTTAGTTTGCAGAAGAACAATTTGCAACTGCAACTGCTGTCTTATTTAGTTATTTTCTTTTGGAATGAATGTCCAAGTTTCAATTTTCTAAAACTTCTTCAAGTTGAATAAGAAAATACGAAAATGGGTCACTTCATGGCGTAAAAAATTAGACTAACATCACGAACTGCATTGTAATGGGGCAATCTCACTTATCTTTTTATAAATATAGGTAATTAGCACGCGAACGTCGAACTTGGATAATTATATAAGAGGCTTACATAATTAAATATGTATGCTCCAAGTTCACTGCTCAAATGCCCTTACAGGATTTCTTTTCTTTTCCCTCTTTTTCCTGTATGGTTCGCTTAACCTTTGTCGACATTTCTCCCAAGAATGTGTAATCTTCTCTTATATAAAATTGGCGTCTAGTCACGAAAACGGTAGTTTTTTTTATCTTCGGGCAATTTTATGCGCTTTTCAAAGACAATTACGGAAAGTGTAAAAACTGTGCCCCCTTTCTTGTTTGCTTAGCCTTCACCCTTCATAGGAAGGTTTCATAAACAAAGTCACCAAGTCACCTAGTTGAATGGTGCATACGCATTCCGATTCTAGCTGTTCATTTGAAGGGTAAGGTTTTGAACCCTTTCTACAGAGGAATAGACGAAAGTTACGTGTTTGAGAAAGTCGCAAAAATGAGCCCATTTACTTGTAGCAAGATTGATTAATCTTTGCATTTTTGCTTACCCAAGTCGATGTAAGGCTTACGTTCTTAGGTGAATGTAAATTTGCAGACAGTTTAATAATTTGTTTTATTCGTTTTCCCCAAGAATTTACGTAACGCTTAGTCAGGCTCACAAATATCGATATATAAATCTGTACTCTCAACTTGGAGAACAGGCTCCAGTACGACATTAAGGCCAATGACCGTAACGGGGTCATAAATTTCAGCGACCCGATTCCTTTTTTGCGAAACTTTTTGTTACAGATTTGCAAGTCTACAGGGGATATAGACTATAGCTGGCTTATGAAATGACAAGATTTGTAGTATGGGGGTATTTTCATCCTTCTTTCCAAACTTCTGACAGTGGACTAAATATATCCTTCCTCTAGCTTCGTCTTTATCACCAAGCAAACTTCATCAAAGGTGCACACAGGCTGGCAGTGGCGGAGGTTGTGAAGAACAATGTTGCAACGAATCATCCTTCGCTTTGCTCTACTTTGCTCATACTTTCCAGTTCCACGCAGTCTCATTATCAATCCATGAAAGTAACACACACATACCAGGGACTTGTAACATAGAACTCCCCGCACACACACCATCCACAAATATATATATATATATATGCTATGTTTGCCGGGGTTGTGTAAGACTGTTCGGACTGCACAAGGCAACCCCTTCAGCCAAAAGGAGTAATGGTTAGTTCCGTGGCCGTTAAGTGAATTTTTTTTCAACCAGAAGGGAATTTTGACTAAGCAAAAGGAGAGCACAAGCTGATTACGGACCCCAAAACAAAATCCCAGGGAGTCAGGGCTGAGACGGAAAACCTGAAAAAGCGGAACTTGTGAAACCTAAGATGGACCAAGGAAGGACTCTTACTGGAACAAAAAGGGCAAAAGACCACCTGGATAAAGCCTAGAAAAGTTGGTTACTCCCAATGACTACCCTGTTCCCCAGTTTCCCGGGTACACTCACAAGGGCTATACATACATACATATATATATATATATAGGTCGATAAAGGTAGTAAAAAGTGCTAAAAGTTTGCGGGAAATTCCACGACGTTTCGAGTATATACTCTTCATCAGGTGGCAAAAATGCAACTGACCAACAATCAAATAAAAGTAG
>WURT03241419.1:4896-16106 GCA_009936505.3 Holothuria glaberrima | reverse complement strand
GTGTAGTTGTTATAAATATATAGAGCCATTCGAATACCGTATCCTACCCAGGCTGACCCGTGGCAATTTTATTCTACATATGGGAAATATCCCTTCCACACTTTAAGTGGGGCTGCTTAAATTTCTTTTCAGTATTTTCGAATAATTTTGTTATAGCATGTTAGCATAAAACAATTTTCCGTCCTCGTATCTTTTGTGCTATGCATCATTTACACGTTGCTACCTCCCTTACCTCCAATCCGGTCATCTCAGAAAATTGTTGGCTGGTCAGTGAAATTTTTTATCTAAAGAGTATTAGACTGCAATTTTTATTATGGCTTATAATTGGCATATTTAAATGCCGTTTGTCAGTTAAAAGCTATTTTCCATGTGGTTGTGCTTCCTCGAGCTGGACTTTCACGGGGCCCTGGTTCTATGAACCCACTAAACCCTTAGTGCAGCCTCTAGACCAACGTCGCTATGATCTTTCAAGTAGATATTTGCAGAGCCTTGAGCAGTATATACATTAACCGTAGGATTTACCTATCAACCAATACTGTTCCGATGAAAATGTCCAGTTAGAGCACTAACAAGTTTTCTAGTTTTTCATGCATAAAACGAGAACTTTTACTGAAAAGTTTAAACCGTTATATAATAATTATTTCATAACTTTTTAAAGCCCATCTCGAACACTTGTATTTTTTTGTACTTTATGCTGAAATTCGTATAATCTATTTTGTACAATCTGCAGCACTGGTCAGCCAATTGAAAGCTGTCTTAATAACGATGTCGCATGGCGTCCGTCAGTCTGTGGGTTTATGTGGACTTTGAAAAATTAGAAAAAGGATTGGTCATAATTATTTAGCCTCATTCGTATTTCTGGACGCGAATAAGCAAAGTGACCAGTCAGACAACAAGAACAGTCTGATTATCATGAAATACTTCTTTGTTTTCCTAGCTACCATCCTTGCTTTCTTGACTTCAGTCGCGCAGGGCAACTGTCGTTCAGGATGGACCCAGTGGAACGGACACTGCTACCGGTAAGAGTCCGATGACGATCTTAAAAGTTCAGTCATCCCTGTCTGCTTATGCATATGGAACATCGGCTAGCTTAATTTTTAAAATGTTCTCTTCTTTCCCTGTAGAATATCAATCATTTCACATTAGTCTGTACTGCAGGTATATGAAAGATCTGTCATTAGTTTAAGTGATGTATTATGTTTGCTTGTCATTCGAGAGAGCCATACATGAAGTACGGTAGGATAGGAGGCATACCATATTTCGAATTGGAGTACGTGCATTCACCTCAGAAAAAGATAGAAGGATGACTGCCCTCCTTTTTATATTCGTGGAGTCTAGTGTATGTTACATATACGCTGTTTGTTACAAGAATTTTGAGATTTGCCTTATACATATGTGAACATTTATAGGCCAAAATAGTAGACCTTTTCACCGATTTTCAATTCGAAATCTTGCTTTAAACAGGAAGTTAGTCCTTGCACATTTCTGCATGCATCCATATCTTCAACATTTTTAACCAGTTAATCATTTTGATATATATATATATATATATAACCAGAAAGTTGTTTATCGTAACCGTAAGAATGCAACCAAAGTGGACAGGCTACTTAGTGTTACTATGGAACTAACTCCGCATGGGGCTAACTCCGTTTTGGTAGCTCCATGGTGTAACTTACAAAATTAACTTGAACAGTGCATCTAGTAGCTAGTTTACTGTGAGGACCACAACACGCAAACCATTGTCTATACTCTGTAACCTTGACTTCAAGCGCACCTCTTCTTGCGGCATGGCATCTGATTTTACGTTAAAACGGCTCTTCGAAAAAGAAGTAATTAAGTCGGGAGAAGGACCAAAATCATAGTGACCGTCGTGCATTTAAACTATTTATTTTGAAGTCACTTATTGTTTCCTTTTCTTTCAATTGGCTTGGTACAGACCGAGCAAGTAACAAGTTATTTTCTAGAAATGTAGTTTTTCTCTACAATACGTTGTTCAAATGAATAGCAGACTATAATGTTTAAAATGTTCAAAATAATAGCAGACTATTAAAATGTATATCAAAGGGAATGAGATTAGAATATTTGTCGTTTTACATTTATTTGAAGAGTAATTCCTTTAGACCCTGTACGTTCAATTAAATTTAAAACTTTCCTCTACAACATATTTTACGTGATATCGATTATTTCGCATAAACAACCTGTAGGAGGAGACTGTGCAAAGTTTCGACAAATCAGAACTATAAAAATCTTTGTAGGAGGTGAATTGTCCGTGAGACGAAATTTGGAAAGTTAGTTTTTACGAATCCATATAACCATCGATCAGCAGGATTATTTCACTGGTGATTTTTTTTACGTGATACCTTTCACCCCTACACAGAATTTTACATCCGTATCTTACAAAACCACCGAGAAAACGCAAACGATTACTAGAGAAGGTGGTTCTTCCCAAAGTTTCAGTACTCTTAAAGGAAGTTATAATAAAGGAACCAAGAGGGAGCTCCATGCTGAATGGGAGCTCTATAGATAAAAGTAATTGTAAAGGATTACAGAATAAATTTATGCATATGACGTCACAGAAAGTGCTTCCTCGTTTGGAGGCAAACGCTTCTCTTTGCAACTCAAACCAACAAATGCAGACATCTGATTTGTGAATAATCTACTAAAACGCGCGTGAGTGAGAAGTCTTCTGCGTGCGTGCCATGTGCGTCATTGTTTTGCCTCCAAAATGACGTCGCGTGACGTCAATGCATAAGGTCTATAGACCCATATTACCTACTTCATGTTTCTTAAGGCAACCAAAAAAATTCTTCTTTCTTTAAGAGGATTAAGCAAAATGCTGGAGGCTACAGCGTGCACTGGAGTGACAATAGGGTGCTCCCATACGGTCCAAAAGACTCCCAAGCTCGTGATCGAACTACTTGGATCTTCTCTGGGGCATTAATTTTTTTGTTCATTAAAGCTTCATGTAGGTGGCGAGGTTCAAAAATCGTTATCAAACATGTTTTCAGGTTGCTCGATTCAGGCCTTAAGCGGTCTTTATTAAGCACAAATATAGGACAGTGCGGCAGAATAGCAGTACTCCACCTACTATCGCAGAAGTAGCGAAAATTGTGACTAAAATTGGGCACACACTATGTCTGTCGGATTGGAGATGTAAAATCGACGGGCGGGGACAAGGTTGTTGGCGATAAAACGCGTAATAGCTTTGTCGTTCTAAAGACTAGAAGAAACGGCACAGTAATTCCACACTGTTTTTCCAAAACCAACCGTACTTAACAAAGTCCCAATTAGCTTTCTGAACTAAAGTGAATTTTAACTAAGTTCAACCGATGAAAAATTGCCTGCCATCTTGTAGTAATAACCCAGTTCTGCAAAGTATTATCCAATGTCCAACTCTGACATGGAGTACAGAACTTAGTTAAAACTACTTACACGGATTACGTATAAGCTTCAGTTATTACCATATTTAACTTACAGATATATGAGTCAGTTCCGAAAGAACTGGGCCGCAGCCTCCGATGACTGCAAAATGGCAACTCCAGAGGGGAACGGCCATCTTATTACCATCGATTCCGAAGAAGAGAACAAGTTTGCGTGTGACTGGTGGGTAAAAATGATGAGTCCACTGATCGGTAAATGGCAGGTAAGAACACAGTTTAGTCTGTAACCTTCCGTTTTTAGATGTCATGATATAGAGATATACATATGGGACTAGACTGTTCATGTTCAGGATAGTGCAGTAGAAACGACCTATTTGGATAATGTCTGAAGAATGTTCTCTCCCTTGAATTTCTATTAAAGACCAGCATCAGTTCTCCCATCTCTGTCTCCTTATACAAAATTTGACCGTCTTCACAATTTTAGAATTTCCTTCCTTGGAATTTTCTTTTATATCAGGGAAATTTAATGCAAGTTGGTGTCGTGCCCTCTGACCTCTAAAATAAATTTATGTTGTCAATGAATTTGCCATTTTAGAGGTATAGCACTGCAAACTCATAACGTCAAAACGGTTCAATTCGTCTATCACTTGATTTCATCCTGTAATAAATGGAATTGAAATTTTTGAAATTGAAATTGAAAAACGTAAGTTTTGGAATGTAAGAAGCATGTCCCACTTTCTCCCTATTCTGCACTGTTGATATATGTCAAGTTTAAAGAAATATCGACCGGCATGATTGGTCTTCTCCCTTTCAGCAAAACAAAACTGAAATTATGGACAAATTGGACAAACATGAACAATGATACGAATAAAGCAAAATTCTATCTTTGAGTATTCTTCGAACTATATAGTTGCGCCTCAAATATGTTCTTATTAAAATTTGTTTCTTAAGGATGAAATTATTGCGAGGCTTAACCCATGCAGTTTTCTTTCATGATGAGTGCGGGTGGCTTAAATAATTCAAAAGGTATAGAGTATAGTTGAGCCTTGGACCTTCAAAAGCACCATGACTTTGTGCTTGATTAATCAATCGAGGAAAGCACTTGTAGGTCATTACATGTTTTTTAGGCAAACCTGCCGACTGAAATCAACTCGTCCTAGATCTGAGTAGTAAAATGTAATAAACATCTGTACGATGTTTAAAATGAATTGCACAGTATCGTTGTTTATAGGCACGAGAAAAGTGGTCCCTGTAATTATATGCTTACTTCTGATGCCCGATCAAGTAAACATTTCACGGAAATTCGGCACCCTGCCCATAATCTTCTTGAAACTTCTTTCTTTCACATCAATTTTTTCTAAACGTTTTAAAATGAAGACTGGAACCGCCATTCATTTTATCGGGTAATTGATAAGAAATGGCGTCGGCAGTAGAAGTGTGGGGTCGTGAACCCAAAATTATTTGTCCCCCTTCATCAGATGTTTTCCAAAATCATTAATGGGTGTGTTAAATACATACTGCCAATTACACACTTCCATTACAAACTGATATAAAGTTCACCTATATTTATCTTACTACCTAAATCACCTGCACCATTTACCCCCTCCCCTTAGGGACAACCTTTAGGTAGTGCAACATTTTATACGAAAATGAGGGAGGGTACCCGGGGCTTGCATATTACGTCTCCACCTCCAGACGCTCGCGCCTCATCTGCCGAATTAATTCTGAATACCTCAAAGGCTTCCTTCCCCAATCTCTCCAAGAGAGCCAACACTATGGTTAAAAATGCATTTTTACTTTTTACATGTACGTTTATTCTTTTCTTTGCAGTACATTTGGATTGGCCTAAATGACATCGAAAAGGAAGATAATTTTGTCTGGGAAGATGGAAGTCCTGTGACGTACACAAACTGGGGTGGAAACCAACCTGATAATCGTTTCAACAATAGCAATTGTGCCACAATGGCGGTTAGGAGGGCCAGCGATAAGGGGAAGTGGGACGATGCGAGATGCTTTGGAAGGCGTGCATATATTTGCGAGCACGACTGTACCGACTGTGCATAGGATATAGAACAGAGACATGGTGTACTTGTCCCGGATGATACTATCTTATGAAATGTTAATTCTTTCAATTTTCAGAAATTAAACGTCTTCTTCATTTTACTGTTTCGAAACAATAAACATATTGGCTTTTAGGTAACACATAATTATAGAGTATATGACTGACTGTGAAGATGGCATTCCAGCAAAAATGAAACAAGGGCAGGAATTGTTAAGTGAGGATCGTTGAAGCCCGGGGAAAACTTATACAGTCACTTGCGTCGCAAATGTGGAACAAATGAAAACAGTTGAAACGTCAATTTGCACCACGGGAAGTTTCCCCTGGACCCTTCACCATGTCACTTGGAGTTTTTAAGTTATTAATTACACTTAGTTAGTTTTAAAAACCTTATCCACTTAAATAAGTGAAATAACCTACTAACTACCGCTTATCCATGTGTCCATGATTTGCTGTACCATGAAGATATTTACCATAGTAGCCTCGAGTTTGTTTTCTTTTTTGTGTTAATTCGCTATCACAAAACCTCACCGGACATTTTGAACATTTGGTCGGCTGGTTGGCTCTTTTCACTCTTCAAACCGCTAAGCTCAGAGGAATAACTACCTCTGTGAATGGATGGTGGACAAAGTCAGAAAGATTCCACCAAGGTTGGAACAACTTTTCCCAACCCAGGAAAAACAGAATTGAGAATAATGCACCTTCAAAATTATTCTTCATTCTGTGACTAGAAAATACCCCAACATACTTTCTCAAAATGGGCACCTTTCTCACCCTGGCTACCCCTCTGGTTCAGCTGCGACTGTTTTTGAGTGACATAGTCAAAAGCAAGTCAGGTTCGTGGAATCCGTTACCTAGTTACAATTATATTACACAGATTACGAACCAACTCATACACCAAACCAGAAGACCCCTTTTATATCGTCCACGGTATTGCCTTATTCCTAGTTCGACGTAAAGCTCTGGTATATTGGCGTGGGTAGAATTCATACCACCCGGACAGTCCTTCAGTTTGTAAATGGTTTACTGGGTAAAACCCTGACTTTTCCATTGATGTAAACCTAAGGTGTGTTGGTCCTTAAAAAGTGCCCGGGACGGGACCGTCCCGTACTTATGCAAACATTCCAGGAATATTAAATAAATACGTTGATTTTAATGGTGGATCAAACGAAGCTTATCAACTGGCTATTGTAAATTGATTCTCTGCATATTGTTGATCATTGTTGCAAGCTCCTTGTTTCAATAGCACAGACCTATCAATTGCTAGTAACCCTTAACTTATCTTCTAAACTACTACATAGTATTCCAGTTTCACCAATAGTAACAAAGTTATCAAAGTGTAGACTTTTGAAATATTTTTTAAGAACATTATGTTTAGGTATTTGAAAAACAAATGGACCTCACTTTTAAGAAAATCCCACTCTTTTAGCAGATAAACAATATTGAAATGCTTTATTGACGGAGTCGACATTGTAATTTCGTCTAATCAGTGTAACGTTCTCAATGCATCTCTCATTTTTAACCCTCTCGGACAATGCTTGAGCGTTATAAACCAATTTCTTTATTTTTCCACTTGTTCTTTATCTAAATTTCTCTCGTTCTGGCGGTTCCTAATAAGCTTTTGTTTTCTAGTTTATGAACACTTTATGTAGACCTGTCAAGTAAAATAAACTTTCGGGGAGGAGATGATGTGGGTCGACTGATCAGTATGCTTTTACAATGTTGACCCACGCCCATGCATAGATGTCACAATCATGCCATCAAATGGTCCTCAAAACTAGAATTAGGGCTCATGGGCCACAGCCCTAAGGAACTTTCAGTAAGAGGGTTTCTTGTACTAAAACGTTCAAAATTATCTGACAAAATGCGAAAACCAGCCCTTGTCCCCGATCTTGAAGACCTGTACACACAATTGATTGACGTCACTCGTTGGTAAGATAAAACTCAGCCAGATTCAAACAATCAGATATATCAATCCTTGAGGTCTATCCTAACTTCCTATTTACGATGGTAAAGAAAATCTTTTTAACCGTTTTAGATAACTTTGTGTGCACAACCTCAAGAGAACCAATTGCACGAAAGTCCAATCTTAAACTTTCGACAAAACCGTGTTTTAATATTCGTGTACATTATAAGATCTGAACTTCAAGATGTACGTCTTATGTGCTGGAGAGTCATGCCAAGAAAGTACAAAACGATGACAAAAGAAATTATTGAACTTTGTGTTGTGCTCGAAACTAACACATCCGAGAACGAGATTGCGACCCCAACTCTAGAGGCCGAGACCGAGACGCAAACTCTAGAGGCTGAGACCAGGCACAGAAATCCGATGCCGAGACCTGAAAGGAACGAAGCCGAGACCGAGAGCTTACATACATATTAAAATTATTTCGGCTTTAAAAGCAACTTTTATTTACCAAACAACCTTTTGTTTTCTTCTGTTCATAATATGTGCTCATTACATTTGACAGACATTAACAACGATATCATTTCTTCAGATAGGGAGGGTACTGTGCGACTAATAAACACCGTATGACACCGTATCAGAAAGTTAGTTCTACGGGGTAGAGAACAGAAAAGCAGATAGAACTTTATTTCTTCCATGGTTATTACATCCAAACTTAATTTAATTCTTTTTCATTTACGAAAACTTTCAGAGCAAACACCTCCCGACCCAGGGCTTTTTTTAAATTTTTTAGTGGGATGGGGGCATTTAATGAAAGGGATCATCTAAGTGGATTGCTGCCATTGATCGGGGTGTACTTTACGTGGCTTCCAGCAGTGGCATACGCATTATTCTGCTCTTGGGGGCATGCAGTATGATATGTGATCGTTGGACAGGGAGAGGGGTCTAAGGGGAGAGGTGTCCCCTCCCTTTGAAGATTTTTGAAAAATTAGGTGTCCTTACATGCAATCTGGTGCCACATATGCTACCTTTTGAAATAAAACTTCTGTTAAAAAATTAACGTACTTTAGGAACAAAAAAATCATTGGGGGCATGGCCCAGTGCCCCACCCCCCGTGTACGCTAGTGCTGTCCAGATTGCCAGAAATTGCACTTCACGTGGCTTACCTTATGTAAATTTATCTATCTGTATTTCCGTATTTCCTTCACTGAGTGAAGTAGTTCAGTACTTTCCCCTGGCCTGTCTGCATAAAATTGGGCAATCTTTTCACATTTGAAAACTAAACTTCCTGAAAAAGAGGGGCTGTGTTTGGGACGGGGGACATGGCCCCCAGTAAAAAGAGGCCCTGCCCCGACCTCATGGGAATATCTTCCCATAAGTCTTCTCAGATTGGATAAACTATACGAAGTCTCCATGCGATATCGTGTCATAGTCTGAGGGAGTAACGTTTGGTCTCGCCCCTTGGCTCTTCGCCAGAGAGTCGAAGGGACTTTGGAAAAGTGTTATCTTTAACCCCTAACCGTACTAGAGTTTCTCCCTTTTGGGGGAAAATCAAAATTCTCCAAAATCGGGAAATTTATGCATTTCCAATACAGTGCAGTTTATTGGTTTGCTAGTCTAACATAGCCAAGGTTTACCAAGGATAAAGAACATTCAAAACTTCACCTTTTTCTCGAAAATGGCTTGGGAAACCACAAATTAGGACATAGCTTATCGATAGTTCTAACAAAACACATACCGAATATGCATTTAATTCATTTACATTAGACCTATAAACTTTGCAAGGGGCTGCAAAATTCATTCCCTGTTGCAAATGTACACGAAGGATGCGTAGGGATGTGGATAAAATAAGCAAAATGGCGGCGCCTATAACCAAGTTTTCTCCCGATCGAGGGAAAACGAGATTCCTCCAAAAGGGGGAATCTCCCCAAATTATTTAAATTAGACTATATACAGTGGTTTTGATGCCACATTAGTAAAATTGTGGGAAAAGATCCTTGGTATGTATTTTGAGGTCTTTCCTGGATCTTATGTGAGGATCTCAGCCCTCAATTGTTAGCTATAGCCCCAAAACGAATCACTGGCAAAAGATATTGGTAGGATCTTGGTGGACCCGGATTTTTACAATGAACAAATATTGCATGATGTGCATGCAAACGCCATTTCCAGGCTACATTTCTAAGCCCCAAACACACATCCCATACTTTTTCTACTCTGAACGTGTAGTTTGAAATCCATATAAAAAACACTGAAAATTCATTGGGATAATGTTGGCACGAGTACTTGTTCTGCTTTCAGGTGACACGGAATTGCCCCAGATAAGTGAAAATTGATCTTAATTAAGTCTGTGCGCCAGCACTGTTCCAAGAAGCCATCAGAGGACCCTCCAATAGTGAGCGCAAGAACAGACTTGAATGGATTCAAGAGAGTGTATCAAGACTTGCCCCGAGCGACTTCAACAAAGGCAAGTAAAGTTTGCTACGTAACTGGTCTGCACTTATAAATACTTTCAGATCAGGAGTGCATCCCAACTACATCCGTTGTGTAAATGATTTTGATAGTATACCCTGACAGGTGGGAGGGAAGCCAAGTACGAGTATCAACAATTTTTCATTTCACGAGATAGCACATCAGTAATTTTCGCCGTTTGACCTCTAATGACCCCAGATGACTTCTGACCTCCAGCAAAAAGGCTTCTTTTACTCAATATGAGGTATGTGTGTGTGTTAAGTATGAGATCCCGCGACGTTGAACCTCTTGAGATATGATTTTTGTGTGCAGTTTACAAGGTTTTTACCACTTGACCTTCAATGACGTGGGATAATTTTCTACTTCTTCCAAAACCAAAAGGGTCAATTTACTGAATGCAACGCATCCACATGCTTATTATGAAAAGTATCGATGGTTTCTATCTTGATATATCATATTTACAAGCTTTTGAGCTTTGTAACTTTATTTGCAAAGTGTTAGTTTATACAAAAAATAAAAACAATGAATCCACAAAAATTGGCAGCTTTATATACAAAAGAATTCTGAGGGGGGATGTATGCTTCAGCCCCCACTTTCCAAGGACGAGTCTCTTCTGTAAGAAATGTCAAACATTTGCAATAATTTACCTTTACATTTGTCCAAAATGATGCACCAAATTGCATCTAAGGACCCTCAAAATGTTCAAAAACTTTCCAAAGGGGAGGGGAACCCTCCCCTTAGACCCCTCCCCAGGACGGCGATCCCAAACATGGTTCAACCCCCCAGTCTTGAACAGCTTCATACGCCTATGGTATGCACACACCACCAACTAAACGTTGACGGTTTTCCTTTCCCAATCCCTGGGCAAAATCCCTTTTATCGTCTACGCTGCTGTGAGTTTCTTGTAGCAATATTACATCAAAATTCTGTCTGTGCAAAACAACAAACACGTTTTCGATTTTTTGAAGGCCTTTAACATTGCAACTAACTCAAAGGGTGATAACTTCAGTTCGGCAGTCATTTCAGGAAAATCAAAAGTTTTCATAAATCGAATCTTGAAGAGAATAGAGTCGATAGGAGGTTGCAAAAGCAAAATTAAAAAATCAGTTCAGACGGAATGAAGGGAAATCACCTTTCTATCTTTCCACGATGAGTTTTCGAATGAAAAAATCAGTGCCTGTAAAGCTACACAGGTGTGACATAGACCGTCCAAAACCGGGGCCAAACCACCGGAAACCGAAGTTGGTGCTGGGTGGTCTTGATCATATAGGGCCGACCGTTTGGGTGGTCTGACCTCTCTACTGGCGTCAACAGGTGGAGGACGGGGGAGCATGTCTCCCCCACTTTTGAAAGTGAAAGGGATTGTGTCCCTTTCACTGAATAGCAGTTCAAGCAA
>WURT03241308.1:0-26218 GCA_009936505.3 Holothuria glaberrima | reverse complement strand
GGCGTGTGGGCTTCATGTGTTTGGTTTAACACATGAAGCCCACACGCCGGCCCTCACGTACACGTACGTACAATTGATCATTATTAGAAAATATTCTTTGAAAAATAGGAACAAAACACTCCACGTTTTGTCCGATACTGTGTCTAAACAGTACAAGTCCTGCGCTTGCACTACGTTTGACGTCCAAAATGGCGGTACAGGTAAAATCGAGCCCATGACGACGTCACGTGAAAAACCTTTATACCGAGAAAGGAGAAACATTGATTCTCGTGGAATTCAAAGGTGGCTGGGTTCACGAGAAGCCACATATAAAAAATTCAGAGCATAGTAGGACGTTAAAGCCTTTCTTTGCTGGTGCCACTTCAGCCCCATTAAAATCTTTATGGAAGTGGATTTGACGGGTCAAATATCAACAGGTTAGATGAAAGAAGAGAAAAAACCGAATATAATGTTTCGTTTTCTGGAGAAAAATACGTAAGGTATAAGATCAGTGACCTACTAAACGGATGAAATTATTTAGATCCCTTTTTATTGCACTTTTTTATAAATGAAAATTTATCTTATTCGTAAAGGAGAGATGGTGTTTAACATAAAATTCTGAAAAACACCATATAAGTGGCGGATACAGGATGGAACATTTTGTTAAGTTGACTTGTGTACACCACTTAGTTTTCTTTCACTAGATATTTAGTTTTCTCATACCAGGATTGACATCTGATTGGCTAGAAAAGGACTTTTCCGGTCATCTGAAGTCTCATATAACCTAATAACATGCCATGTCAGATATTAAAATGAAGTTTTTGATTAATGTGTATACAAGATTAGATAGTCAACTTTAAAATGGTTATTTCAAGCTTTACGCAACTATAAAATTGCCTCTCACAGTTATGCTTTCAGTCAGGCTTTATATGGTCGTATCAAACCAGATAATTCTGACAAAAGTCTATGAAAATGTATCCGCAAATCCACTTTCATATTGTCAAAGGATGCTGTATATACCTTGATGAAGTCCATACAATCTACAAAAGTCAAGTTTTATGCTAGACAAATCAAACCAGAAAGCTCCAATACGGAATCTCATACGGGTATACTACAAGAACTTTCATGTATTATCAGAGTTATGCAAATTAGTCCTATTCTGCACCCTAACTCTAACTCAGTTTTCATGATTTAGGGAATTTTACATCAAATGTTTATAACGCCGAATTCGGCATATTAACTTCAAGCAGGCACAAAAGTCTAAGAAATGATAACATGGTAAAAAAGAAATTTAACTAACAGATTTTGTCACCCTGCTTCCCTGTATGACGGGTGACAACTTTATGTATTAATGCCAGTAAAAAACGCATTGAGGGGCGAAGCCATACAAGGAACATCTTCCTCGCGCCGTCAAATAACTGTCTGGAGAAACGCGCCCTTCGGCATCTAGTCCAAAAATTACTGTCAATTTACAGTCATATTAAGTTTTAGTGTTCCATCAGGGGAAGTAGCTCCTTTTGGGGAGCAGAGGTTTTCAGGGGTAAAGTTGGTTTTCGCCTTTAAGCTTCTAGATGAAGGAGCTCTAAGAAAATTAACGTTTAAAAATTCCTCGTCCTTTTGGCTAAGATTATGTGCGCTTATTGGTGTTTTCAGCCTGTTAAGAAAGGGACCAAACATGTCAGACTCATGATAAAGATATCTGAAGGTCACTACGTTGGTCATGTTAAGTCTGCGTGTCCCTATGGGGTACAGTTTTGGTTTTGTTCTTCGGTATCCCACTAAACTGTTCGAAGTAATGTACAATATTCTGAAGCTGATTAATACGAGGCTTGCTTGTACAGTGCGCCTCCTGTTTGGGATATGCCAGACCTTCTTATAGCTTCTCGCTTAGTATCTTGTCCCTTGGGGTCGATACACATGTGGGAGCATTTTCTTACATACGCATGCAGTAAGAGATGGTCTGCAAAACCATTTCATCAACAAGCAATACACATGCAGACTGCTCGCAGACGACTATGACGGTTCCTGAGAGAATCTACTCCGAAAGGGCTTTTACAATTAACACACTGTACATGTAAAATATTTAATGACCGTGCATGGAAATTGTTCTTTTCGGCTACTTGAAAATGTTGTCAGGTATGCCAGACCTAAAAATGTATGGATCTGACTACTGAGACTACGGTCATACTAAGTCTTAGTTTCTCATTGTTGAGGGTACTGCCCCTCCGAGGATTAGAGTCTCGCCGGGGTTTACGTTTGGTAGAGTTGTTAATTCGAGTCGCTGACAGGGACTCGCGTCGAATAAGTTGTGATTTGTGTATTGGGCCCCTAAGAGGACACAGGAAATGTACCAGCGGCGGACTTGCTGAATTTAAAAAGAATTTATGATGACGAGGAAAATAAAATTGGGATGTATTTAGGAAAAAAGTCTTATGGAATATTCAGTAGATTTGTCGTTTTCTAATTTTAAAAGGAAGAGAAAATCAAATTATACAAGTTTAATGTACAATAAAACTAAATGAACGGAAGCTGAAAATTAAAGTTTGTTCCAATAAATAAAATTACTTCAAGTATTCAACTAACATTACTTTGTGAAGTGTTTTTATCATGAAAGTTCGAGTAAACTTATGGAAGGGGTGGTTATTAGTCTTTAGAATTACTGAAGACGTTTCACGACTCATAACAATGAACCTATGATTAAGGCACGCATTAGAGAAAATTGTTAAATACGTCTTATATACCCCTCTAATTCAAGGCAAAGAAGTCACTCCAATACACATTACAAAATCTGCTTGAAAAATAAGAATATTCGAAGGCAATCATGAAAGAATTTACTCTTAAAATTTTTTTTCTTTATGGTGCAAAAAGTTTCATACCAATTTGTTTAGGTGTACAATGATAGGCAATACAAAGTAAGATGCAATAATAACTGTACTTTTAAGAAAATAAGTTTGTCACTGGAGGTGAATCGCTGTTTTGTAGACCATGGATGTTTTTTAAAGTTTAATTTATGGAATACCAATAAATTCTGTTTTTTTTTTATAATATTTAAAGAGGAAAAGTAAGGACGATTTTAGAGGTGGTACTGATTCATTGAAAAAGGATCTTCCATGCTGATAATATGACAAATAACCCTTTTCTCCTTAAGTTTATGTAATAACGGATCATTGTCATCTTTTAGAAAGCTGCATGAAATATGCAGTATAAGATAAAATGAAAGGACCGAGAAAAGGGCGGATGATACTACAGCGATATGCAATTCGGTATCCGATCAGAATTTTCCTAAATCGGACCAATAGTATTTTATTTAGACTTTGTTCTAGGAGGGTCACGTTATATCGATAACTAATCCTAGTTTGACTCACAGGGATCACTGTTTTGCTACCATTATATAACCAGGGAGTCGGTAAACAACCGTAGATTGGTAAACAGCAAAACACGTGACACATGAGAAAGGGTCCTTGAAAGCCCGGAACCACTTTTTGCAAACTAGTAAACACTGTTTTCGATGTTCAAAACTCAAGAATCGCATATAATAAGTTATAACCTATTCTACCACCTCTAGCCATCCGTTATTGAGAATCCTGCATTCTGATTGGTTAATCACTGACCTGTTATTCTGCAACACACGGTCAGTAAACGTAAAGACTGATAAAAATTAAGTTTTTCACACGTTTTCGGTGGTAGAATAGGAATAAATCACATTTGTCGAACTATTATTGTCTCATAAACCGTCTCGACTCCAAATTTGGCAAAATAACGACGGTTTATTCACCAATAATAGTTCGCCAAATGCGATTTATTCCTTAATTATAAACAAGAGAAAATAATAAGTTACTAAATTTATTTGTTTTTTTTTTCTTCAGGGCTATTATGGATTTTGGTGCACTGGTCTTTGCTAGTAAATAAAACCGTCTTGTGGAATCGTCCAAAAATTTGAAAGCTATCTTTCGAATAAATCTTAAAAGTTGCAAAGTTTTTAGTTGTGAAGATTCAATATTGAACAGGCATGCATTGTGAAAACGTTGCTGTAATTTATTATAATTTACTAGTGTAAATGTCAGTCAAGATCAATAATGTTCTGCAATCGTGAAAAGAAAGATACATTTTGAAAGGTTGACTGGGTCAAACTGTAGACCAACTTAAAGGGGTTTTCCAGCGACAAAATTCAGTATGTTAAAAAATGCAAAACATTTTTCTCTTTTAGGAGGTGTTAATGGCATCTCAATACCTTGCAGCGTTTGGAAGATACAAATTTTCAAAGAAATGCAATTTTTTCTCAAGATGAAGTGCATTATGGAAAATCTGTGATTTCATCGCGGCACATTAATTTCTCATAGAATTGAATTTCTTTATGATATTAAGACCACTGTAGGGAATATTTAGCAACTTTGTTTGTTATGCCCTACATACGGTATATATTTGTGCTAAATCTACATGGAAACATATTCAAACATTCCAACAGTATCAAATTTCAAAGACAAACAGGACATTCAATTATAAAAAAAACATAAGGAATATGAGACAATGTGTCCACTTTTCATAACAATCTGTGACCTTGATGACAACTGGAGTTATTTTTGACCAAAATAAGCACTCTTAATATGAGATATCTCGAGTTAGGAAAAGAGTATTAATACGGGGTTTGGAGGACACGTATTGGAAAATTTTTCATTTTCACATGAGACCCTTGTGAAGTGCCACTGGAAAATGCCTTTAATGACGGTAACATTGACACTGTGCTTACCCAAGGTTTATACATAAATACATAACCTATGCAGTTTGTATAAGCCATTAAACTCTCCCTCTAAAAAATAACCAAAAAAAGAAAAAAACGGGTTAGGTGGGATCGGTCCATCGTGTGGAGTTTTAATTACATAAACTTTGCTAATGAACATTTTAGTTATGTGTATCTCATGCCAGAGAATGTATTTTGTTTTGTATACTGTATAATAGAGTCATGTTGCTTCAATTATACATCCGTTTTGCTTTTATAGTTAAAAAAGCTCTCAAAACTTCGAGTTCAAGTTGAACCGAATAGCCACTTTACAAAAAAAAGGATCAAATATTTGACTCGGTTAGGTTTAAAAGTAACCATTCTGTGTTCACAATCTACTCAAATCATTGACCAGATTTATTTTGATTCAGTGCCTATGGAGGCGGATTTGGTTTAAATTTAAACGACACGTTTTTAAAGTGAATGGTTTATGTGCATGCTTTGCTTGTCCTTGATTGCCTTGCCTGCCTTGCATGGCAATCTAGTTAAACTGACTTTTCTGATCAGTGCATGTTGTTTAATCTGAAAGATTACAAGACCTCACAGGACAATAATTGCTAGTGCTAGTAATGTTGACAGCAGTAAAGTTGGGTCTTCTTTGACTGTATCAATAATATAGTATAACTAGGTAACTAGCTATTATAGCTACCTGTGTACATTTGTCACGGTATGCGCCCAAAGGAGGCCCGAAAAAACTAGGTATTAATTCTTCCTTTTCTAGTTCGGCTATATTGCATGATCAATGCATGTGGTACTAGTGATATCTGATACCTGAAGGAGTTTTGTAGTTCACTCTAAAAACGTCCGCTTCAAATTGAACCAAAAAAAGAACAAATGGGCACTTAACCAAAAAGGATAATATATGAGACAAACTTCGAATTAACATTTACCTTTTTTTTACCATTTTTGGTTCGGAATGAATCATATCTAGTTAAACATTTGACCAGGTTTCTGTTCAGTGTCCATTTGAAATCTGTTCAAATTTGAAGCGAATATTGTAAGAGTGCACAGATAGGGTTAGCGTAGGAAGCGTTTTACTAACTATAATTGTATTTAACTTCAATTTACATTGCTAGACGTTAACAATTGTTACATTATTATTGACAAATATGTGTCGTCCTTTAGGATGAAAAAGGTAATCAGTCATGTGGCGCAATGTAGGGGAAAGAAGAATATGATGGTCTCCCGTTGAGAAATTTTATCTGGGTCATTACACTTGAATAGGACCAAGGAACCAATTATTTGAGGATTTCGCAGGCCAGATGGCTTATATATTATTTAGGACGTATACAACCATTCGGGCCTGATCAGTTCTCTTTAATGACGACTAAACTAAAAAAATGTAGTCTTTGAAAAAATATAACTTAATATGTTTACCCAAATCACGTCAAAGTACAGTATTCTGTTTGGTTGCATTACAGTATTCTGTTTGGTTGCATCAAAGGATATCAAAGTTTCGTATCACCTGCTGTGAGTTATAATGTAGAGAAGCCAGTTAAATGCTACTTTGACTATGCAAAAGGGGACGTGCTGAACAGTACACCAGTGATTGCTTGTAGATTACTTTTGTATAATTTAATTTCATCTTTAAATCACATCAATGAAGTTTTTCAAAACTGATGAAGCTTCCAACGCAATATTCAGACAGGCCTGGCACGTCTCGAGCCATAACATTGCCTTGATATATTTGCAGGTGTGTATTGCACTTGGACTATAAAAGTTTTCCGTAAACCTCTATTTTTTATGAATGTGTACAGAATGATGCATAAGTGGACAACTTCATTTCATTCCTTGCCGAAGGCGAAAAGAACTATGCAACCACGCAAGAGTGTGTATGTGTGTGCTTGTTTTTGTGTTTATGACGCACGGTTTATTAACACGATATCTCAACATAGCAATGATGAATGATTTTCATACGTGGAATATAGGATTTTTATATGATAAGATCCCTTATGTTTTTGGTGGAGGTTTAAAGTTATATGAGGTAAACAAAGGAACACATTGTAAACACGATATCTTTAATATATAAGCAAGCATGGATGCCTTTTTATACTTGGCATGTGGATGTCAGTAATAGAAGACCAACCCTTTTGATTTTTGTAAAGCTCAAAGGTTATCTGAGGCCACCGGAGGTGAAAATACTACACCCTTAATTACCTGCTTGTAAACACGATATATCAAGATAGCAATGAAAGACAATCTTCATACTTGGGATATAACTTAAACGTATGAAGAGGTAGAAATTCTATTGCTTACAGAGGTCAAATGTCATTTAGGATTATCAAAGGTCAAAAACCGGAAACATTGAAAAAACCCACAATATTTCAAGACAAGGATGATCGGTCGTTGTCAAACTTGGTACATGGATGTGTTACATTACGAGAGGGACCCTATAAATTTGTTAGAGGTCGAAGGTCATCTGAGGTCTTCGGTGATAAAACTACGAGAACCTCGTTAACTAAGAAGGCAGTGGGCGATACCTCAAACTTGTTTAATGACCACCGAAAAGCTAGGGCTGAACTTTCCTATCAATGTGAAGATAAACTTATGAAGAACGAACATTTATTGATTTTTTGACGAGTACTACTTTTACAGTAATAGTTCAAATTTGAATTCCTTATCATGAATACGTGTATAGGATACTGAAACAAAAGAGTGCTTAGAAATACTTAAATTACGCTTTACGAATTCTTGATAACGTAGTGTACCAGTGCTCGGTGTCTCAAATAGTCGGCCATAGTTCGAATCTCTTCTAAGACACGTTCTTCTTTATTCTCTTCTTGTTTTTCAGTTCTTGGTGGATTCAAAGGTCATGTGTACACAGCAGAGCTAACAGAGGTCGATTTGTGAAAACTTCGTAGAAAAAAGGATGTAGTCAAGAAATATAAATATTAGGGATGAACCTCGGTGCAACAAAGCACCCCCTTTCGGCAAAGAATGACTCAGGTTTCTGGTTATTTAGAAAACTGCTTGTAGCTTGTGAATACTTTGTTAACCCAAACATGCGAATTTCCTAACCTTAATCATGCAATATTCAAGACCCTTGAAAACTGAGGCATACGCGGGAGAGAAACCTGTTCCAGAAGTTGTGGGTTCAACGTTATAGTTTTTTAATTAGTAATAATAGACCCTATGCATATGACATCACATAGCACAAAGTGCCTCATCGTTTGGAGGAAAGTGCATATCCTTGCAAGTTACACCTAGCAATGCAGACAGCTGATTTTGCCAACCAAACAGATACGTGCGTTATTCTACTACAAGAAGTCTACTGCGTATGTGTAATGTACTTCATTATTTTCAAGCTATGTGTTCAGAAAAGAGGAAGAATTTTCTTTGACGACATTTACACTAAACTTTGGAAAATATAATATGACCAGCTGGACAATTTTTGGAAATGATAAGACCATATTAAAAAACACCGCTCCAGTTTTCATGCTTGAATCATTGTGCACATGTGCGTACCAGCGTTTTTCAGGAAAGTGTCTGGGAGAAATATATTTATACACTTAGTTCGGTTGCTTACCTTGAGAAAAACTTTTGTCCCCCACCCAAAAAATTCTGGCTACGAAGGCCAGTAGTCAGGCGAGGATGGACCCTGCGTGCGCACCACTGTGTCCCATATGGAGCGTCAATCGAATATGAAAAATTTTATAACCTGTTATCTGTAGCCCATACATGACATCAGGCGATTTTCGACCAAACATGATCCCAAAAGGCATTGAACAGTTCGGGAGATAACCGCTTTCGGGGGAAAAGGAGAATTCACTCGAACGGGAGAAAATTTTGCCTGTTTCAGAACATGAATATTTATGAGTACGTGGTGTGTACCTCTTCACATCCGTCAATCTGTTTAAATCATGTGCAGCGTGTAACCAAGCAAAAGATAACAGTTTCCGCCCATAAAGCGAAACAAAAGGAACCTTCCAGAGCGTATTAATGAACACAAGTGACGGCATGATACCCTTGCAAAACCTCATGTGGTAAACGGTGCACACAATTTGTGGCTGAGTTGAGTCTATAAATTGAGCTTAGGACGAAGGGCTTAGCAAAATTGCTTATTTTCTCAAAACCTGCGCGGTGAACCACCAAACACCACTCGGCTTTTTGTTCTCTTAGCTACAAAGATTCTAAATATGCCAGTATCTGTTTTTCCTTTAATCGACGAAAATTTCTAGGTTGATCTAAACGTTCATAGCCGTTGAATTTGCGCGGTAGGATCGCAATACATTATGGGAAAAATTTGAAAATGGCGCCACCCATGGCAAGAATTTCTCCCGATCGGGTGAAAATTCATTTTTCCCCGAAAAAAGTTATTTCCCGAACTGTTGAATAATGAAACATTTCGATTTCTGTATCATTTTTATTGTGAAGTACAAAAATTTCGGCACGCTACGCGCTCTTTTATCTTTAGTTGCAAAAAACTTTCATAGTCATTTTATATCTGTTAGCCTTATAAAGGTAAAGATTTTACAATTACAATGTTTTTTTTTTGTGTGTAGACGTGATATTGGAATAACACAAAATTGAATCTATGAGAAGTTCGGTCGTCTTTCCCTTATCATATGGAGGATTCTTTATTCAGACGCAGCGTCATGGTAAACATATTGAAAGAAACGTACAGTGTCTCAGTCTTGAGTCCAGGGGTGGTGGAAGAGGGCATCCCCCCGAGTTCAATCACCCGTTGTCTTAGTTTTGCTCTAAAAGACAGACACTCATCACCCCAAATACATTTTGGTTGGGGGAAAGCAAAATTCTCAATTGGTCATTGGTGAATGCTCTTTGACTGACATCAACGTCAAAGTATGCAGAGTACCTCACATTCCACAGAATGAACAGAGAATGTTCTGATTACATATTATGGTAATGTGTGCCCACCAGGATATGACCCTAGGCAAAAAGCTAGGTTTGTGCAGTGTGTCTGCACAAGTAGGGGCTCTAGACAACTTTGGAGTTATTACTTAGTTTGGAGAATTGCAACTGTCTAAGGTTAAGAGAAGACAGATTCTTCCAAAGAAACCCAAATTTTCTAACTTTCCTTATTAAAGGGAAATATTGCGTTTGTTTTTCAGAAAGTTTTCATATTTTTTAAACCAATATTAAACTATTACAGTGATAGACAATCCAAACTAAGGCAATACGGTAGCTTTCTTTTCAAGAAAAAAGGCTCACACAGGATTCCGTTATTTGTTGCACACAAGTAATTTGTTCACCAAAACTTTCAAAAATTCAAATGATGCAACATCTGTTACTCTTGTAATGCATAATTTTTCGAGGAGATAGTTAATTGTTAAGACGGAATGGATTAATTATGATTTTAGTTATTTTCTGTGTATGCCATATTGGTGCATTTTATACGCAATATTTCCCTTTAAGAACCAAATATTTTAAATTGTTATTAAACAGAATCCCAACGTTTTTGTTGCTGTGAGTTGCTGGACCTCTTAAAGAAGTGGTTCCCCCTCGTTGGGCTTAGCCCCTCACCATTCCTTGCTGAATCTGCATGCAGGTTACACCACGGTAAATCATTTACCTGCAAACTTTCGGCGCGCTTCGCCTGCAATTTTCACGAACGAGGTTGCCTTACCTGAAGAAAATTAGTTGTTAGCACAAAAATCCCGGTGAACTAGGAAAGTCAAACGCGAAAGCTCAAGCTACATGCCGGGCATAAAGGGGTTCCATGTAACGGATCCAATGCCAATTTGAGTAACATCCGTAACGTGATGACTATATGATTTGAAGCTTAATTTACTTGTTCCACAAATTTATTTAAAATGAAATTTTCCTGTTCATGCAAAATTTCGTTAAACAGTAGAAATACGATAATTATCATCTGAGCTGTAAAAAAGTTAGTCTGCCCTCACTGGCATTCCAAGTCACACTCAAAGCTCCATGCTAGTATGATTTTTACGTGCATGGAAACGGACAAGAACAGAAGACAAAATATAAAACAAAACCCGGGACCAGATCCGAACAAAAGTTAGGCGAAAACTATTTACATCGAACTAGCAAACAGTGCTAGTGTTCCTCTTTTGTTATTTCTAACCAAAAAGGAAATGCAGAACTTCAACACAGATGTGCTTAGCCTTGCCTGGTAAGAGAATTACTTTTTCAAGTTGCTGTCTAAACTCCGGGCTTGAAGTAACATCAGTGCATTCCAATGCCATACCCGGAATAGGAGTCAAGTTTTTGTTAAAGGTTGGTTTCGCTTTTCAAGTAGCTCACGGGAAACTTTTGCAAGTTATAATCATGATGTTTTTGCACAGAATGATTTCTAAATCATGATTTATGTTTGTAGAAAATGATTTGTAATTAAATTCGATCCAAGTTTAGGCTATGGGGCCTTCAGTGAGCCCGCCTAGCTGGCTTAGCTGGAGAACTGTTTCCGTTACCTTTTGGCGCTGCCAGTGGCGGCATCAGGATTTTGAAAGTGGGGGTGCGTGAAGGCAAAAAAAATGACGAGGGAGGGGGAATTATGCGCAAAATAGAAATAAAAGAGCGAGCTTTAGCGGGTGGGGTCCATAGGCCCGCCTTATTGCTCCTGGTAGGGTTCAAGGGGCGAGGCCCTGTTGGGCCCAGGGGAAGCCCCTGGAATCTCTGAGGTCTTAGCATATCTCTGGATGAAAAATGAAGTCTCATGATAGGTATATTTTTTTTCATACTGCATCATTAAATGCCGCAAAGATTCCAAATAATTTGAATGTATAAGGCTACTCTGCCAGGCCATTAAACTTTCAAACAGATTGGGTCCAGGGGACTGCCTTAGGGTCTCTGGTGGGGTCCAGGGGAAGAATCCCTTGGAAGCTCAGAGGTTTTAAGCGTATCCCTGGTTGAAAAGTTAAGTCTCAGGATAGGTATTCTTTTTTTTTTGTTCTTAATGCATCATCCAATGCACGGATTCCAAACAGTTTTAATGGGAGTGGGGGCATCTGGGGGAATGGTTTTGACAGGGCAAATTTCTTCAAACCACCCCCCCCTCGTGGTGCCGCCACTGTGCACCGCTATTGACTGCCTTTTTCATCCCTTCGATACCTCCAAGGCTTGTCGAAGTCCTCCCCAACCCTCAGCTGAAAATATTCCAGCGTCCACTACTTTTACGGAGAAATTCACTCAGCGGAAACACCTGAAGTATGCGATATTGCAAACACTACTTGCAGACTCCCGTGTTCTAATGAAAGGCAGTTTCAGTTAGCCCTACCAAAAAATTTGAGACCCGGGAGGATAAATCTTTTGTTTTTTTTTCACAACAAGTCCGTCGACAGGTCGTTATATTTACATGTAACAACTACTGAGACTCGTGGCAAGGTGGTAGTCAAGAAAAATCCATGGACACCCCGTTCTAAGTATTGAAAATTTTCAAAGACTAGGAAGCACAATGCAATGCATGATTAGGCTTATTTGACACGAATACGGGTACTCAATATTGGCATCGGTCGATACTTCTCACGGTTGGGCTTTTATCGATATCCGTTATTTTTTTCTCAAATGCCCATATTCAATTTCCCCCCCCCCTCCCCCTTCTCCCTCTCTCCCTCTCTCCCTCTCTCCCTCTCTCCCTCCCTCCCTCTCTCCCTCTCTCCCTCTCTCCCTCTCTCCCTCTCTCCCTCTCTCCCTCTCTCCCTCTCTCCCTCTCTCCCTCCCTCCCTCTCAATAGCAACATAAGCTGGGTTACAGATCCATCGTAGTTTTTCCCTCTGTGAATCAGTGAAATATTTCAACATGGGGCCGTCTGACGTTTCTTCCGTGGTAGGCCTGATGTGATTGCCAGAGAAGGTCAACCGCGTGTCATAATATCAATTACAGTTCCGCCGAGGCTGGAGTTGACAACTCACTGTTTCGCAAAATAACTGCAATCGCTATGCAAGTTACCTAGAATAGGAACTTGCAGACTCCCTGCTTGAGGGTCCGAAGAACTGAGTTGTGACTTGAAGTTGTTTTTTTACAAATGTGACTATAGTTTTGTGGCTGAATGTCCAATACATGTGAAATAACTACTAACTCTATACCTTTAATAAAAGATATTTTGGTTTAAAAGTTATTTGTATTGGAAATAAAAGGAAAGTTGTAAAAAATAGTTGATGTTTCAAAATAAATTTTGAGAAACTGCTAAACACCTTTTAAGTCAACGGACAAAGATTTTACAGAAAAGACTAACAATAAAAATAGCCTATTTGAGAATATCATTGCTTGGTTTTCTGTTGTGTTTTAAGGGCAATTAATTCCAACAAAGTAGGGTCTAGTTTGGAACTAAAACGATCCCTGAAACACCCAAATTTACTTGGTCAAATAATCTTTGACAGCTTTTATTATTGACAACATATAAATTTTGATTCAGGAACAATGCATTTTATTTATGAGGAAAAAGGAATTTTAAAAATAAACGTAAATGAAAAAGACTTCTGGTGGCTGAAATAATCGAATGGCACGAAATCTTAGAAGTGGCGTTTACCAGTAACTTTTGCTTCACATTTTATGCTACTTTTGTAAAGTATGAGAGTTTGCTAATGCTCTCTCCGAATTGTCTCTGCGTTGTGACTTTTCTGTTCCGTTTCTACGCTTGTTATTACAGTTGGCACTAAGGACCTTCCTCGATTCAAATCAAGCTTACCTGTTAATGTTCCGTATGAATATAGTGGCCACAACGTGTTGCTACACTGAGTTTATCTCAACTCAAGTGCCTTCAGTGTAATGGCACTGAGACTTTAAAGAACAACTGCTTTGATCGAATATGGTTACTTAATGGTACTTCCATAAGCTAAGATTTTTTAACGTTTCTGAGGTTTAGGGTAGTGAAGAAACCAAGGGAAATTCCGAGTGAACTTAGTTAACTCTTTGTATCATTTTCTCAATCCACTTAAGCAATACTATATATGATTACCTCATAACTTGCCCTACCCATCCTACGAAAAAAAATTGCGTGTAGCGGCAATTTTGGACGCCATTTTGAAGTTCCCTAGCCAACACCGGCGGCATCTTTTTTTTTTTTTTTTTTTGGTATATCTAGACACCTTTACCTACTCAAATCGGTTGAAAACAGATTCTTTACAATTTTTTCGCAGATGAATCTTAGTTTTGGGTAACTTACTACTCGACTTCTGTATATGATAGAAAAGAAAATACTACACTTTTATTGTTCGTTGAATATTGTATGGATATTCAATGCTGAAATGGTCGATGATTTAGGCCGCCATGTGCTCATATGATCCCTGTGTATGCCAGTATTACATTGCACGTATAATTTTTATGTAAGTTAAATTCCTATGAATACGGTGTCCAAGGAAGGTGGACTTAATAAATCTAATGCCAGTCAGGTAAGTTTCTATGTGTTTATTGAATTTATGACCCCTACTGATTTTGTTGTAGGTCAATAGTTTTTTTTTTGGTTCACAAGGGACTAAAAATGTTACAATCTTGTGAATATGGAATCCAGAATTCATCCTAGAGGAGTACCATACTTTATTCAGGTTTTCGGAATTAAGTGAAAGAAAACAACACACAAAAAGGCAAGATAATTTGGTAATTTTGTGTAACATATTTTTGGGGGGGGAGTGGGGTTATGTTGGCATTGAGCCTAGTGAAACCCGATAAAGAGCCATGTGGAATATTCTTGAGTGTATGTATGTCTTTACCACCTCTTGTCTCTATAACATTTTGGGCAAATGTAGGGACCTAGGAAAAATGGGGAGCTAAAGCCCCAGCGCCACGACCATCTTATCTCCGCACCTGAACTTATAAGTTATAATGTTATACATCATAGTTAAATGTGTAATGTTAGTAAATTTTGTGAAAAGTGTTTTGCATTCTCTTCTGAACTTCAAGTCAATTCAAAGTCAAACTTGGTTGATACGTACCTGCATGGCCATGACAACTTGGCTTATCCGTACCTTAAGACACAATAGAACAAGGTTGAGTGGCAAAAGATCAAGGACTTTCACACCGATTTGTTGCGAAACTTTCAGCACTAAGGCCACAAATAATGCTAACAATGTTAAAGAGACAAGGTATACTACTGTCTGAATTGGAAGGCTAGCGTGATTTAAAAGTAATTGTCTTATAAGAGAGAGAGAGAGAGGGAGAGGGAGAGGGAGAGGGAGAGGGAGAGGGAGAGAGAGAGTATATAGAGTTCAAACAACACTGCTTCAAGTTCACAAACAGGGTCGGCGTGATAAGAGAAGAACACAATATTATATGAAATATTTATTGGAAGAATGGCTACAGGTTTGGTTTGTTTACCTTGTAATATCTATGGTCTATTTTTTACTCACGCATCTCAAAAAGTTTACGTTTTCGGAAACGGTGATGGTGATAGGAAATAAGGTTTTGGCCAAGTGGTGGCGCTCTACCAAATTCATATAAAACTGTTCATTTACTACGTTCAGATTAGTACATTAGTATATAACTCCAAGCTTTAGGAGGGTCAACTTGCAAAATGACTCCAATATTGCCCGAATCTTCAGACAAAACCCATAGAAAATGAAAACAATTCCTACATAATTTGTTTTCATCTCTATGAAGAAAAAGTCATTTTCAGGGAAATGTAACTAGGACGCCTTATCTTTCATTATAGCTGTTCTTTAGAAGATAAATGACACGAAACGAACGTAAGTGTCCCATTTCTATTCCTCTTGACAGTGTGTCTTTAATCTAAACATCACACAAAGGAAGTCATCGACGACAGCACTGTATCGCTTAACTTTGTGATTATGACTCAGTCATTCATACCGTAGTTCTGTCTCTGCAGGCCAGACTCATAACATAATCGCTCCTTTATGGATCACAAAAGCTACATCTTTCTCAGTAAACATGGATTTTCTACCTCAACACATGAATTAATACTCATGATGTCTGCAATCTGAAAGCTTTCCTGACTTCATCGAATTAGATCTCGAACGAGTAGAGAGTAGCGTAAATACTACACCATTCGATTGTCACTGGGATTTGCACTGAGCAATTCACGTATTATTGGGACTTTTGCGAATTGCAAATGTAAAGCCGTTACCGAACGTTTATCCGAAGCACACAGGCTTGTCAGGTGAATAATGTAAGCTACCACTGTCGGTTTATTACCTTACCCACAACGGATTTATGTATGTCATTGTTTTACAGGGATATCAGCGAGCGTTTTAATACAGCCACAGTAAGCTAACATTCGAATTATGTAGTTGCACGCGTATGTGAGTAACTAACAGTAACGTAAATATTTTGCATACGTGCTAAAAGTAACCAAAAAATGAATTCACTAGCTTGGATAACAATTACTCTCGCTATATTACTAAAGAGTGGCAATCGGAAAAGTTATGCTTGTCCTGGAAATGACACTGAAGAATTGGAAGGGTTTTGGGGGCAAAATGTGACCATTGTATGCCGAACGGGGTGTCCATCAGTACACTGGTATTTTAAAGAGCAGCCAATAAATCTGCGTTCATGTGATGCTAACGATAGATTGTGCAAAACTAATGACAGAGATGCGAACAGACTTCACATTGGTAATATATCAGGCCTTGACAGAGGAGTTTACGTTTGTAAATGTTACGAAAATAGACATTTTAAAGAAAACGTAGCTTGCTATGATTTGCGTATATCCTGTCGGGCTCAGGTACAAATAAATGGAGATACGTCGGTAAGTAAACCTGCTGTCAGTCAGAATACTTGCTCTTCTCATAATATCAAATAACTTCATATAAAAGATTGCAAAAACGGTAAAGTGACTTTCACATTGCAAAGAATGTATTTTCATTTTATAGTGTAAAAATCAGTCATTTGCAAAGAAACTGTTCCACGTGTAAATATTGCCCACAATCCCAGACGCAGATTAGATTAAGAAACTTTCACCTCTGTCTCAACTCTTACAGAAGCTAGGCCTAGAATGAAACCATCTTATACAGTTTTAAGAACAATGTAAGCATTGTCCATTTCTTAAAAAGAATGGTTTCTTCATAATTTGTAAGACACGTAAATGTATGCCTGATATAAGAGGTATACCTACCAAGATACGTGTTCAATTGAATAGAAATCATATTTCTCAACAAACCTAATAGTACAATGCTTGGTCCTTTTAGCAATTATACAACAGCACTGCTGCAACGTTTACCACTCACACTCTCAATGTAACAATAGACGACAGGCTCAGAGTCAATTGTTTCCAAGGTGCTACACAAGCAACAAATTGCAACAGAGTTCAACAAGGTTTGTTTGCTTCTCAAAATTTTTATAAAAAGTTTACCGTCCGGCTTTATCTCAATATCTTTATAAACATCAATATATCAAATAGACCCTTCTCCAAATAGCAATTTCAATGGATTATGGGATAGAGCATTGGTCCATGTCATTTTGTCAATGACATTTTATTGTGGCCAAAAAAAGACGCATATCAAATCTACTCCACAATTTGTAATCGCTATTTGGAAAAGGGTATATGCCTTTTCGGTTTTGAAATATTCAAATGATCTAAATTTACGTGATATTTAAACACAAAAATTTCACTTTTATAAGGGGACTGTTTCAGATTTAAAATAAAGGAGAACCTTTTGCACTAGCTAATAAATAAATATTATTAAATATTATCATTAATTGCTTATCTGCATTGTATAGTCGTAGACATTCGTAGGTATGAAACCTGATTTGTCGTAAATTTGTCTGTGACTTTGTTTTCTTTAACTTATATTATGTAATGTCATAAACGACATTTTCTTGTATGGAATGGCTAGCAGTTCCATGCCATGCGTCATGACTTTTCATACCATGTCTGGTCATGTTATGCTATTACATTTTAAATCTGATCTGTGATCTAATTTTACCATTCATTGGATGTTGAATGAGGTCAGCTATATTAATAGTAAACTAAATGCAATAAAACATATATGTTCCTTCTGGCTTAAACTACTGACCTCCGGTAAATGTAAATGGGCAATAAATTTAGAACAGTACAGAAAAAGCGAATATTATCTCATGATGAACATGATGAATTATATTTTCCATTGTCTATGCATTCTCCTCATGTCGCGTGCATGGCAAACGCGACGCGATTTTAAAATTTTTGCAAGGAAATAATGGTTGAATATCAGTTTGTTATAGGTTATCAGTCAACTGGTATACAACACTTTACCATTAACATAAATTACGGTATCTATGCAAATGGAAGTACCTGTTAACCAAGTCTCATAACCCTTACGGTTTAAGAAGAGCTCACTGCACGCTTTTATGCAAAATGTACGCAAAATGACTTCAGACCAATATTTGACTTCTGATCTGGCCCTAAGCACTACCTTTTTAAGTCTCGTCGCTTATTTTCTTATCAAGAGTAAATGAATTTTTCCAACATACTAAAATGCGATTGATCGCCAAAGTGCGGTTTTATCATGTTTGACAAAGGCATGGGACTTTTGACGTATGACGTTATCAGTTACGCAGGAAGATGTTGAAATGGTTGAGTACCATTTACTGAGACAGTCTGAAATTAATCGGATTTATGTTGTAGGAGAACGTCGTCCGACCTTTTCACAAAATTTGAGCCACCATTCTAATCTTGGACGTAACGTGAATTTTTCCCCTCGACAATTAGTCACCAAAACGAACAGCTGAAGGCATGGTCTCGTGACTCTTTTCTTATCATGATGTTTAATGACTGTTTCCATCACGTTAAAGAGAAAATAAGTGCTAAAATATTAACACTTCACTACTGAAAGCATTCAAAATTTTTGCAATGGAAATGTTGTTAAGGTTCTTGTATTCATGTAAGTCTAAGATGAGTACAAGATATGGTGACAGAACTGGGAAGCGAAAAATACTAAACCGAAATGAATCTGTAATTTTTTCTCTCTATGTTAATAAAGTTCACGCAAACTTATCATGACGATTTTAACATGTCCAAAAAATACATTGAAGACTTCGTCTCCTTTTAATCTTATATTGCAGCTCGAAGGAATACTTATAGCTTCAAGATAAAAGAAGAACATAATTTGTGCTCAATTGTATGTAATACACCACTAGAAGACGAGCTTGGTTGTAGCGTATTCTTTACTTTGCACGTCACCATTGCATCAGATCAATTTTCCATGACAACAAGTGCTCAAACTTTTTCTTCCGCTAACATTACTCCTTGTGTTACTAAAACGACAACGGAATTTGGTAAAACTGAAGAAGAAAAACCTTTTCTTGAAAGCAAACCTGGTTCACTCCCGTGGGTAGTTGTTTTAGGTATTGTTCTTGTCATTATTGTGATGGTTTCATTTATGATATGTTTCTTTATCTTCTTTTCAAGGCTAAAGTCTAAATATAGATCTAAGAATAAATTTAAAACGGTCAACTTATCTGCCGATGAAATCAGTCAAGTTTCCCCAGTTTATGCGACTGTGATTGAATCTTCAAAAGGATGCATAGCACATCAAAAAGATTTAATTGAGCGAGAATTCGCATCCAACAATGAGTTGTACTACGAAATAAATTGTGCCGAGAGAAAACAGTCGAAAGCTCTACCGTCTTTTTCACAAAGCGAAGAAACTTCAATGACAATAGGCTACTTCGGAATTTACACAAGTAGCGAAGGTCAAAGGTCAAATGAGGGAAATCTGCTCTGAACGGACAAACATTTTTTAACACTCTGGAGCTAGAGGCTATACAGAGCCAATGAGAGCCGCTACGCAGACACTCCGCCGATGGCGGGATTTAAATATACAAAATTATATGTAGGTAGGCAAGCGATATACATATGCGCATACTGTATACATTGTTTGATTGTACAACAAGTACACTGTGCAGGCAGGTACGTAAGTAGCTAGCTAGCTGCAACTCGTATAAATCCTCAGAGTTACTCAGAATGGTTGTAATGGTTACGACATTGACGCAGGTTAGCGAAGATTGTCATTCAGCTTACAAAATTTAGGCTATTGAGGTTTATGGAAGACGAGAAAACGAGGATTTAAACTAATCCCTTTTCGAAGGGGCTTAACTAGCTTGTGGCTCCAACGTTAACGTTAGTGTTTGTCACATTGACAACGCTCTCTTTGTCTAAACTCAAACGTAGGTGTACAAAACCTATCCATTTAAAATGGAAAAAATGTGTATGAAAATGATCTCTCAAACAAAATTGTACAGAAAATAATCTACGATTTCCCTTCAAAAACATGTAGGCTATCCTTGATGAATTTCGTTAGCGTCACCCAGTCCTCACCGTCTAGTCTTCATGCAGTAGCTAACTAGATCATAACTACTTAGTCACTACATATACAGTACTAGCACAAAAGTTTGTTGTTTAGCTGAGTAACTGACGTGCGTGCATGATTATCAGCCGTCTATTGTCAGCATATAACTAGCTAGTTGTTCATAATATACATACACTGCACTGAATGACCGACGTACGTGCGAGTGAGAGTACGTACGCTACGGTAACTATGCAGAAGAAATTCCAGATATGTCTGCTAACAATTCCATGTATTGAAGGAAAATTTCCTAAAGTAGACAACAAGTTTGTTTCATTTTGGAAAATGTTTCAATTTTTACGCGTTTTCAAAAAGATTTTATGTAACTAAAACTTCCTTAAACTTTTCAAAGCATTTTTAAGCTACTGGAAATGACTCTGAGTTTCTTCTTATGAATAGGAGGTGTCCATGAAGGTAGAAATATTAAACACTGCTGAGGTAGTGGAAATCCCTCATTTGACCTTATTTAAAAAGTCATTACGCCTGCGCTGTAGGTAATTCCGAACTACCTTATTGGTTTCATCTCTGAGGTTAACCCATTGAACACTAAGACTGATTGGAGGGAATACAGAAATAAAGGTGCTTACACGTTGTATTCTGAAATTAGCAAAGAGAGAAAACAATTAAGCACTAGAAGCGTCCACTTTTAAATCCGGTGTCACTAACGTCGAAACATACCAAGTGTTAAACTAACCTATGAATTCTAATGACCATAACTTTGTTAATCTTTTCACTTCTGAAATTGTGTGCACAGTTGTTGAAAGGAAGGAGAATGGAGCAAGTTAACGGACACTTTTAAAATATTTTGCTCTCTGAGAAAGAAAGGACAACAGAAGAAGTGTTATGCCTACGGTGTATATACTGGAATTAAGGAATATTTGCTCACTGAAGTGACGAACAAAAGCAAATAATGGAAACCTAAACTGTTATTCTAGAGAGTTAGAGATAATTGTCAAATTGAACTGTGAATACTTATGCATGACTAGTCGGGGAGAGATTAACGCACGCTGTGTACAACCATGCGAATGTAGCATTTCAGTACAAGTTGAATAACGTCACGAGGAGGTCGCGACGCATGTATAATACTTGCTTGAACGTTTGATGGTATGGTATGAGAGTAAGTTACACGAGCGAGTAACGTTTGAACACATATCATCCACGAATATGCATTTACGAGTTCTTGTATGTTTTTGATACAGTGGTGGGTCCAGACGTTCTTGAAGGGGTGACTGTCCGAGCCTTCAAAGATAAGGTTAAAAGGAGGAGTACCCTTTCCTTTTGGAAAAAGTTGATCAATTATACAATGAGAAGAAGCTTAGACGCAAATAGCTGCAGTAATTACCATTTCCTACTCGAGTATAATCATTTACTTGAAAGTACCATTTACGTGGACAGGAAGTCTACATCTTGAGTGAAACAAAGCAAAACATATATTGTGATATTGTAAACATGAACACTACTTCGTCATAAGCCGGCCAACGCTGTTCATTTTTTCACTGGTACAGCCTGTTTCGTAGTAAGAAGTAATGAAGTGCTAATTTAGTTTTCAAATATCTGGTCTGTAGGATTACGAAGCGCTCCAAAATTTTGAAAAACGTGTAAAAAAAAACTGTATCGATGGTCAAAGTTAGATTCCTCTTCGGTAGTGCATTGCCATTGTGTATGAACTTTCCAAACTGAATAAAAGGATAAGGCTGCAAATATGTCTAAAACTTGGCAAGTTGAAAGGGATCTTGCGTTTTCTTAGAGATGGAAAACAGAGACAGATTACTTTTAGTTTTTATGGGCAATAAATGTCGGTCGGGTGGATTGATTGCCGTCGGGGATGACGCACGTTATCGTAACTACTTCCTTGATTATGGCTGCCGAGGAAATTAAAAAATTACAACAGGGGCACCTCAACCAATATTCGTTCCATGTTATGTAGAGGGAAAGTTGCAAATAAATTGAAACATATCATTTTGGCTTGTTGCAGGCATTATAAATTACGGTACAACTCATTAAGAGTGCCGAGTAAAATGGAATGTTCGCCCCTACACTCTAAAGAGTGCGGGCGACCGCCATTTCTGCCCCTTATTCTACGTCTATTGTAAATTTAATGAGCCAATGTAAAGTCTTCAAAGATATCTTAATAAAATGTATACCTTTTTCTTCTGATTACTTTATTCTGAGTACCCGAGAAATTTGTGATTTGCTCGAACAGACATCAAACTACAGTGACCTCATCATTCTAAGGTCACTTTGTCAGGTTTAATGTTGTGACATGAGTTTAGCTATATTTAAGACTCCTTGGAGTGTTTTTTCATTCTTGCTCTCAACGCTCTTTGCTGATGTACTTGACATACAGGTCATTACAGGTTATTGAGGAGTCTACCCCAAACTTTGATTGAGGGATATTCACTTCTGCCTCTGGGTTGTAATAGAACATACTATGTGTCCAAATGTGTCATTTTATTATAATTTAACTTCCCATTTATTTGATACAAAATACAAAAAATAACAAGCTGGCAAGGAGGGGGATGATATGTCACTCTAGTCTACCCTCTGTATCAGCTTCTGTGATACGAGTTGGAAAAAGAAAGTTGTCAGGACTGGTATCTTGCAGCACCTCGTTACTTCATTAGGGCCCTAATAAGTGCCCTGCTCAGGAATTAGTGACAGCGGAGCTACAACCAGTTCCATGTTGTGACGTTAAGAGTCTGTCACGTAAATTTGAATTGAACTTGAAACATTTATGACGAGATCAAATCTGCATCACATCCATGCGAGATTGGAATGGATACCTTATGATACTTTCTGCAGTTCACGATAAGTGTCAGCTGCAGAACAGATGGAAAGTTTTTCACAAAATGTAACAATTCAATAATTGCCGGGGCCGGGGAAAGGGGGTGATGGGGACTTGAGGCAAAAGTTACTGTGTAGAAAAGTTAAAGTCAATGGGGGCATTTCCAAAAAAGTGGGGGATAAATCTCCCACATACACCGAGATCTCCCCCTATGGGAGACAGCAACAAGACGTCTTGTAACGTGACCCTCTGTTTGTGTTCAAGTGACACTAGGTAACCATGGTGATACCACAAACAACAACCATTTTTATCAATGTAAAACATTGTTTTCCTACCTTTTGTGACTTTAATGATATCACCTAAGCCGTCATAAGCAATAATTATCACAATGCACGGTGAAAAAAAAAGATACGCATAACGAGTGTGTTGACGGCATTATTTTAAAACAATGCTTTGTGACACAACATGATATGGTAAAAGTCGATAGTCAGCTTCAATGGCAAAGGTCTTTGTCTTGAAGCTTTCAGTTCCAGTTGCACAAGTGGTATTCTCAGTGTCGATCGCACATGATAATTTCTGGTTTCCAGGTTTCGGTCTCGCATATTTTGTCTCGACTACAGCACTGGTGATGTTTCATAAATGATTCTTCCACCTCTAGCCAGCAGTTATTGAGAATCCTGCATTCCGATTGGTTAAGCACTGACCTGTTATTCCACAACAAACGGTCAGTAAACGTAAAAACTGATAAATATGAAATTTTTCGCACATCATTGGGTGGTAGGATGGGAATAAGCCACATCTGGCGGACTATTATTGTCTCATTAACCGTCCCGAATTCAAATTTGGCAAAATGACAGACTCGGCTTCGCCTCGTCCGTTGTTGTGACAAATTTGTAATCTCGACGACTAATTAACCAATAATAGTTGGCCAAATGCGATTTAATCCTTAAATAATGAATCAATTTAAAAGTCTCTGCCATATCGGTATTTGCTCTGCCTTAATCGTCCGTTATCTATGGCTTTGGCCCTTCCATAAGATCGGATTTCAAAACCGTTCTGTATAGGCCAAGTAAAAATATAATAAATGTTTTGAATCCTACCGCAGTCACTGTTAAACACTTCTTTGTTTCAAGGGTCTTAAAGATAATTGTGTGTCAGCTACCATGTGTCATGCCATTTGTCATGTTTATCTTTTAAGGAAGAAGTTTTTCAGGAGAAGTTTAAGTTTAAGTTTAAATAGCAGCCATGTTGACAATAAAAAGGGAAACATGAAAGACATTTTTATTTTCATTAACTCTTAAAGATATTTGTAATGATATTCCATGTAATTAATAACACATTTCGAGACTGCGAAATGTATACGTTAACTTTTCTTTCAACTTTCATGTATATACTAAGGGATAAACCCCTTAAAACAAATCAAATTTTCAAACAGACCTCTCGGCAATCTGATACGATTGGAAGCAGTCATCTTCTATTTTTAATAGTCATTTTTCTCTTATTGTTAGCACAGGCTAGTAAAAAGCTAATATTATCCGTAATGCATGATATCATGTACAAGCTCATTTCCTTGTGCAGATGTGAAGCCCAATGCCCTATACAGTAAAAGCTTCTTTACAAGAAAGCTTAGCTTCTTAACAAGCTTTAAATGGAAAATATAATAATGAAAATGAAAACGAACAGGGGATGAAACATCTGTGTTCTCTCTAAATTAACACTACTGGTTTCATTTTTCATGACCAATAGTCAAACACATATTGAGTGTGCGACTATCTTTCCACTAACAGCCATTTGTATGAACACTTGTTGCTACGATAGAGAAGTGAGTTAAACGTGTAGTTTCATGCAGCGTTATGAAGCTTAATGGAAGATGTTAATGCGGACTTTGATCTTGATGTAGTAAAAGTAAATATATAATAGGAAAACGACAATTAGGAGGCTGCTGTGGTTTTATCAGGATGTCAGAATAACAGTTATTTACATTCTGAGCATTCCAAGAAATACAGTAAGCCAAAGCTCATGCAAAGGATCATCATGCGCTCAGGATAGTGGGTTTACATTGCTTCTCATTACTTCCTTTTTACATATGTATACCAGTAGTGCTTATAGAGAAAACATGGAGGGGGTGAATGAGATTTTCAAGCAGTCAGTGGATTGCCTTCTTGTGTTTATCAGTGTGAATGGTGTGAACGCACTCGTGCAGTCATGCTTACAATTTAAGCAAGATCCGGTACCTTCGTTTTCTTATCCATATGCAAATTGTGCAACATATAAAAGCACATTACAGCGACTCTCCTGTACGGTAAGATAGAGAGTTAGGCAAACATAACGAAAACGTTAAAATAAAACAAAATCTTCTCGAAAGTACGTTCGCCCAATGCATCATCAAAACAATGGACATGCTATCTTTATCTGCAACTTAAAGGTTTGATTCGTTAACGAAAGCGAAGGAAATCATCGCAATCACGCGAGTACTACTATGTTTGTATGTATAATTGTTTGTGGCGCTTGGATTGTAAAACAAATATATTATCCCAAGATAGCAATTTAGTCGGGGTAGATATAGGGTTTGTCCCTTAAAAATCCCTAAAAGTGAGATTTATGCAGTTTTGTATTAGTTGAGTTGTATAATGTACCCAAGAAAAGACCCACCAATGGAAAATGCCAAAGTTAGGTCAAATCCAAAATGGCTGCTTTTAAAAGACCCCTTCCTTAATTTATCTCAAAAAGATGTACGCAACGTAAGTTTTGTTGGCATATTTAAGCTTGAAAATGTTTTTATATCTGTCTTGGACAAAATAAATCAGATTTGTTTGCAAATTTCACAATGATGACGTCATTGTGGGGTTGTTGACAACTTTCCATTGAAGGTTTGAATTCCTTCGTACAATAATTCTGTTAACAGAAGATGAAGACATAACTTGTACACTTTCAAGGGTTTAATATAAAACTAAATGGTCCTTGTGACATGTTCAGAGCTGAAGCTCAAGGGGTTCATAAGTGACAGACCTCAGAAAGGTATTGCACAATGCCATGCTCTCAGGAAAAAAGGTGCAAGCGCCATGTCGTAGTATGTTGAAAGTTGGTATCTTTTGACAGAAATTAGATCACTGGCTGAAAATTCGTATGTGGAGTGATTTATAGCTATATAAACTGTGACAAGCAGGTTTCCCACATAAATAATAAAATCCCGGTTAGCTACGACTTGTAGATTTGGAGACGAGAAAACAAATATAACAGAGTCAAATTTTGTTTTTCACAAAAAGGAATATATTAATGTAAATAGTTCAAAATAATTTTCTAGCAATTCAATATTGATTGACCTTTCTTGTTTGGCCTTAAAATAAATTGGCGTTCAGGTTTTGTAATTCCCGCAAAAGAAACTGTCTGTATGCTAAGACATTATACTATATGTACAAAAAGAAAACAAAACAGAATAAAACAAATTAACTGCCGGCTAAACTAAATGTCAACTTAAAG
>WURT03241197.1:16107-26229 GCA_009936505.3 Holothuria glaberrima | reverse complement strand
GAGTTTTTAAATACACGGTTTTAGCCAATTTTAGTTCTTGCTTTTAGTGTATTCTTTTAGACTGTTTTATATATATATATATATATATATCTTTGGTCCCTCTCCCAAGGAATGTCGTACGCTTGTGAAAATGCTCGAAAAACGAATAATCCCTTAAAGTAAGAATCACGCTGAAAGAGTCACAAAGACTTAGACTTGTTCTAAACCAATTATAGTAAATGGAAGCAGCTGTAATACAATTAAAAATCGGGAAAGGAGAATGTGAAAGATATTCACGATGGTCGGAGGTGTAAGATGCATGCATATGCCAAAGTATATTTTAGTGTTGGGGTATAAAATTCACAGTTGGTTACTGCTCTTTGATTGACATCAGGGTTTGAATATTCAAAAGATGCACTACAGAGTAGCTCACATTCCACACAATGTAGAGAGTGTTTGGATTACACATTATAGCCTTGCAATGCTCACCAGGACATGGCATTAGGCAAGGAAATAGGTTTGTGTCTGCACAAGGAGGCGCTTTACACAGTTATTGGGGTGGCTATAAGTTGCTTAGTTGGGAGAATTGGAACTGTCTGGGGTGACGAGAATTCCCCTTTAACATAATGACACCCGTCCATCTGTCCATTATAACGTCACTACCTTAAACAATTCCAAACTATAACACAGAATGATCCTACAGTTCCTAATGGATCCTCTTTTTGTTCCATCGATCCATTTTCCATTCAATTTAAAGTAGGAAGTCTCACTTCCTATTAATTTGCTGAATGGGTAAAGCTTCGTTGATGTGTCAAAAGACTTATTGTGGCAACCGAAACTTTCCCTTTGAAAGTGATTATTTAATACCTTTTAGCGTGGTTCATACGCGTGACATACCATTTATGATATTAGAACTTTAGTATACCTAACCAAAGACTGTTTATTAGAGAATAGATCACCGAGAACGCTAATATACAATAGCCCAATTACAAGCTCCACAAAAGGAAACGTCAGCTCTGAAAATAGCCACGAAAATGGAACAATTACCACTGATAACAGTTAATGTTTTTAAATACTGGTAGAGGTAAAAGTAAAATTATTATGTCAATGGACTCTGCTAAAAAGGCGCTAATATTTTTCATCGAATTTTGCTCAGGTTGCGAGGTCCAGGAATAAGAGACTAAAAGAAGAAAAGTGAAAACTATAATCCTCAATTGCTAAAAGACACAAAAATATGTAAATAAAATGACCTTGAAAATGGAGAGAAAAATACAAACAAACCATAGCACTAATTGCTTTTTGATAAACCCAAATATCCCATTCGTACAATTTCGTTTAAAAGAATTTTCTGCAGGAAATTCTCGTTTCTCTAAAACATTTGCTTTTCTACCTTTTTTCAATATGTTTTGTTGTCTTAGGGTCGTACCAGGTTTTTAGATCTTTTTTTATAATCACTCTAAAATAATTGAGTTTTGTGTCATTTCAATATTTTCAGATAAAATCTTGGTCTCCCAGGGTCACAGTTTAAAGTCCTTCTTTATTTTCATTGAGGATAAATTTTGAAATTTCCTTGACATCCTGGAAAGTAAAGTAATAATAGCCTCTTTGTAAAAAGCTTCTTTTGTGTTAGTCCTATCTTTCCGTTTTATCTCGGTAGACGAAGATTACTCGTTAATGGCGTCCTTGGAGTTTTATCAGACCAATCTGCCAATGGACTTCGTGTCTCCCTCCCAAAATGTGAAGCTTTCTAAAATCAATTTTATTTGTTTTTCATCAGATAATAATGAAGCATGCATATGGAGCTATGTTGTAGGGATTAAAAATTGTTTTGCAAAAGAAGAATGTTACGTGTATGAACATATGATCTCTGTATGTATTTGTTTCTTGTGGAGGCGATCAGTTGTAGAAGTTGACGCTCTACATTTTTTTCTGGTCTTTTTGTCTTCTGACGTACCACCACGAAATGATGACTTGATTGGTCCTTTACTTCGAGTCGATATGTATCCATACAGCTACAACATAGCTCCATGGTATATCATATACTTTTCACCTACAATTAGTGTTGCACCGATATTGAAAGTAGCCGATATTATCGATACCGATATTTTACTTCTCAATATCGGTCGATACCGATATTTGGGAAATAAGCATTAGGCAACTAACCATAGGCTACGGGGCACCACAACATTTCACCTTGGGTAAAATATTGGCACTTGCATTCAAAAATATGCAAATAGTGTATCATTTTGCATGACAGATGGGACGATTAATATCGGTTGGGTGATATCCCCATTTTAGGTAAATTTTACCGATACCGATATAGGACTAAAATGGGGAATATCGGCGGATACCGATGGCGAAAACCGAAATCGTTCCAGCACTACCTTCTATTGAAGGTGGTAGAGTTGCAAAAAAATATTATAAGATTCAATAAGGTTGTATCAACTTAGTATAGGGGACATATTCGACATAAAGGGCAAGTGCAAGCACCCCAATCAGGATTAATATACCCATCTTTTGTCAACCATTAACTACCTTTTTGTTACGTCCCAACCATGTTTTGCAATTTCGTGTGATGTCAACATTTGTCAAGTATACGACTGTTTCTTTCAAACTAAACCCCTCAGGCTAAAGGAACATTCCAATTATCCTTGGAACGAAGGTTGAACAAGCAAAGTGTAAAATATCAAGTATCATTTGGCTACCTTCGTTCAGTTTTGCATATTTAGTCAATATATATTTGTAAAGCAGGTGCAAAATAGACATTGTCTTCTAAAATTGTGAATTGTGTATGGATTTTACAGGGAAATTGTGGCTATTTTTTGTTTATAGTGTGTTTTATCTAACATCAAGTAAAAGGGGTGTATCATTGTTATGTCCAGAAAACTTTTCCACTATTACGACAGTATATTCGACGCCATACAGTTATAAGTATTAGCTATGAGCTGTATGTAAAGTTCGTTCGTACCGCATGTGAAAAAGCCTACAATTGACAACAGCACTATTCCTTATGAATTTACCATTTTGAGCTGTTACACAAACTTTTCATATACACAACACAAAAATTAGAATGCTGTTACAATTATAGACGGAAAAAGTATAGTTATTGACTTTGTTAAGTTGTACGGTATGTCGAATATTAGAAAGATAAATGCAGGACCCTGCAAACACCATAAAGCATTGTTTATTATTGAGTTAGTTTGCATTAAAACTTAAAAGCATTTTAGGACTTCAAACACCACTGTGATCTTATATATCATAACAGAACTGCACAATCGTACCAAGTTGCAATGTATATTTGTCTGGTTAATTGATTTTATAGTTAATTTATGGAAATAAAATTGTGTAGATTGGTCCATCATTTCCCAAAACTGGCGACATAAAATCATGATTTGGAGAGAAACGTCATTATGCTGGATGCTTGAAAGAAAATAAATAAGATGGATTGTAAGGGTCAACATAGAATCTGTCCAAGCTGAAGCTAAGTGACGTCATCAAAGACTTGCTGCAAGTCGACAGTTTGCAAACGGCTCCCGGTTGTTGCTGTAAATAAATAGCTCTAACTCGAAACAGGGTAATGTTGAATTGAAGTATCACTGTAAAATTGATTTACCTACATGTTTAGTAATTGAAAACGCCTCGTCCCCTCTTGGTCAACGCTTTCATGCCTAAACAACATGCTTAGTAGTTAAACACTGCCCTTTTAGCAACGAGATGCGTTTTAACAAAAAAAAAAAAAAAAAAAAAAAAAAACGTTAGGGATTTCACATGCGTTTCTAGATTTAAAACATAACGAGTTTATAAAATGGCTGATTCCTCAACACTGTTTTTAGAGTGTATTTAACGTGATCATTTGTAAATTGTTTTGTTACTTTGAACATATGTTCCTCTGCATGGTTTTGACAAGTAAAAAGCTCATACTGCATGTCTCTAAAATAAATTTAAATTTGCTAAAATCTAATGGATTTACGAATGCAGTGCTTTCGAAATCTTTACCCAAATTATTCTTATTCCTATGAGTGACAACGAGCAAACATGTAACGGAGTCTGGAATTTAAAATGTAAATTAAGTGGGTTTTCACGTAAGTTACTTCTCTGCTTCTTTGGAAGACAGCTCCACCCACGGTATCGATATGATGTTGCTCTCACGTTACTCGTTTTGCCAGGTTTGCAAAGAACTAATGGGTGCATTATCTTTAAGTGTCAATTCTCTGTACTTTGACGTCACAATCCGATTATAAAATCTAAGTTCAAACCCTTTCGAGATATTGAGTTACCTCCATATCCTAAATGTATCACATTTGTTTAATCTCTGTACTACTTCTCACAGGTGGTTCATCTAGAGGATCGATGGTATGAGTTTAGTCATGGCCGTATAGGCCAGGGGGCTGGGAACGGCCACCCCCAAATATCAGAAACCTGACTAAATCGGGCAGATATTTCGTCTACAGTCGGGCGGAAAATTGGACAGTTAAATCCTATACTCCAGACTCTGGAGTCGGGCAAATATCAACGCCCTCCCCGAGAAATACAGTCCCGTACGGCCATGAGTGTAGCTAGGGGCCGGGCTTGCATATATACCTAGCAGGCTGTACGGCATATTTCTTGTTCAGATATATCTTTCAAGAGGGGCTGAGCAAGCACAGTCAGCTCAGAGGGGTAGGGCCGTGCAGTTGAGAAAGGGATCGCACACACTGAGCACATTCTTTTGAGTTGGGTAAACTCGCATGTAATAGTGTGACCTGCAATCTGTTTCATTTGTTTGCCCCCCTGACCTTTAAAATCTGGCTCTTTCTTCATCGGTCCGAGGCCTACCATTCCTTTTTTTTTACCAAGTCCCCGGCTAATAAAAGAAAGATTTGTGTTTAATTGAGGTTTGAATTTTTAGAATGGTTCTTTATCTTATCATTCTGGTGAAATTTGCTCGCGATCCCCATCCCTGGCTATCAAGAAATATGCAGATGAAGTTATAATATTTTAAACCAAACGTGAACTTCAAGCAAGCACGAACGACATCATAACGTTACTTTAATCAACACTTTCTCTTTTTTCAAACTTACCAAAGAATTTCTCCTCTATCTGTCCATAATTTCGTAGTTTTGAATTGTGAGTGCATGGGAGGTATGTGAAAGTGAATTTTAGAATCTCTTTGTTCTTCATGAGGACCCATGCATATATACCTACACTCTAAAAAAGGTCTTGTCAAATTTAAACCGAATCTGATCAGCCGGGCACCGACCCGAAATCTGATCATTTATTGAATAGATTTGGTTCAGAAATGATCAGAATTGTGTCATATTTGAACCGGAACTAGTCATTTTTTTAAAAGATTCTTGTTCGGGGATCCTCTGATCAGACCTTTTTTTATTGAACATGTCTGTTTTCAAAGTCAAATGAATAGATTCAACCAAAAAAATAAATAAATCAAAGCATTGCTCAACGATGTGAGGAGATGACATCTTTGTTGCTCACTTCAATGTCACTGTATAGGCTACAAATTGAGCAAATTTATGTGCTAATGTCTTGAGAACCAAGACTTGGAATTGAGTGAAAATTGCACCAGATTTATTTACTCCAGATTTTACTGTGTTTTTACATCAAGGGTTAATTTTACCTCTACCCTTTGCAAAACTATTAATATGTGATTCAGAAGAATTGTACATGACTCTTAGCACACTTGAAGGAAAACATTAATTCAAACCTAAACCTGTTGAAAACAACCAAAATGTTTGTTAACTGATGAGCTGGCTACAAAGAAGACAGTCTCAAAGTGACACGATAAGATACGATCTCGTGAGGAAGTGTCAGTAAAGATCTTTAGTATACATAATATGCTCGGTGTGAGTATCAACCGGGTTAATTTGCATTTATCTAAGACCTTTTACACAAATTCAGGTCGAGATGTAATATTTTCCAAGAGTATACCTGAAAATAGGCCTTTCCCTGCTTTATCAGATTGTTGTGGCTAATATCGTGACAAGTATCGGTTTATTTTCTTTCTTTTCTCTTAAGTTGCATCAGCTCATAAATATTTTCAGTATGTGACAAATGTGCTGAGCTCATGACTCCAACACCCATAGTCCGTTTTCTCAACCAATTATTACATAAAAAATGCCATTTTCTTCTTTGTCACGTGCATTACTAATTAATGACATTTTTGCACTCGAATCTCGTTGAAAATGTACTTGATCATCGCATTTGTTCCTATCCGCCGCTTCGGCCAACTGAAGAAGAAAAGGAGAGTAATATTTAACAACGTCGCTGATGGATGTCGGACGGATATGGTAAGCCAAATGTTCAATAAATAGAAAGTCTAAGATTATCGACCGATAATACAAGATTATCAAACGATAATTTTGGATTTTCGGCTGATAATCTTGAATTATCTATTTATTGAACATTCGGCTCGCCATGGACTGATCTAAGAGAAAGGATGAGACGTTGCAAAATATCATCAAATGAATTAACATGGGCGGCAGGCTTAATTTTCCTTAGTAGCCATAACAGATATTGCGTCACGATGAAGTCATATCATAGGAACCATTTTCAAAAAGGACTAAAAGTAGAACCCTCAATCAAGGTTTGCCCAGATGTTTAGATTCACCAACTGTCAGTAAACAAGAACTGTAAGGGTTAACTGTTAGCGATATTGGGGTAGGTTTTGTGGGATGGTGAAAATTGCATGGGATGAAGTGGAGTCGGAGCAGCAGAAGGACCATTAATGGTGCCATGTGCAGTTAAACTTGTTCAAAACAGATAAATGACGCATTGTTATGATCATAATACAGCCAAGAATAAGTTTGACATAACCACACGTAGTGAATGACTAAAATCGTGAAGCATATACCTTCTTTGAAGAAACGACTTTTGGCAAGTCTATTAACTTTACCATAGCGTGGCTGCAGACGGAGCTCAACGGTATTCATTGATCACAAACAAAAGTCCTGACTTACTGAGCTCCTGAGGAATGAGTAGTCAATGGAAGACATCAACAGACCATCAGGTCGAACGCTAGACCTTAAAGGGAAAATGCAGTCACCCCAATCAGAGTTAGTATGCCCCGTCACTCTAGTTCATGGATGGCCTATTTTGATCATGTGACGATATTTTTGTTAGTGAATTGTGGAATTCAAGGAGAATTTCTCCTTGCTTTACTTATTGTTTGTAATATTTAATTTCAAAGCATCTTCAAAGGTGCTTGTAATGCAATAAGAGGAGATTTGCAAGAGTTTGCTGATTTTTGAAAGCAACTTTTGGGGCGACTGCCTATTACCTTTAAAGGTCTGTGGACAGGTAAATAACCTACTTGTCTATATGACGTGGAAAGCATTAAAACGTTAAAAAATTGTCGCAATTTATGTGTTGACTATTTTACAAGATAATGACTGTTATTGTACCATACCCTTACATTTTGTTTTGTATTGCGTCACATCCTTGTCTTGAGAAGACATTATCCTACAGGATATCACATCACAAGGTTTGTTAGGAGGAGGAGGCATGGATTTAGGTTAGTGTTAGAAATCTTGAAAAGACATTACCCTACATGATAGGCTATCATGTGAAGATTGGGTCGTAATTGCACTTACATCATGAATAAACATGAACTACATATGCAAATTTGTGACTTGGTAAGAGGGACTCATTAGATATATGTGCTATGTTATCCTTTGTTTAACCTAAAGAATTGTGATGTCGGCATGACCTGAGGAGTTTATTTTGGAAGTAGATAGGCCTATTGACTACTTTGTTCACATTTAACACCAAACTAGAAATTAACTTTAAAGTTATTAACGAATAATTTGTGAAGGATTAACAAAAGAAATTCAGACCTCGTGCAACACTTCACGTCATAATTTTGCATAAATAATGAGAAACCTCGGAAATGGCCAAACTTTCAAAAGGTATTTCTTAAGAGCGTTAAAAGTCTATTATAATAATTCTAACGAATTTTACATCAGAGGATCCTAATCTATCAATAATTGAATAAAACAACCGTACTGTTTGGTTACATTTTCACAGATCTTTAAACAATTAAATATTAAGACCCTGGATAGTTTGCAATTTTCTTGGGTCTTTTAATCTATCTTTTATTTTGTAAAGTTACACATTACAGGATATATCACAGAAATGTTGGTTTTAGCAATCTGCGTTTTCTTATCCTGTCAGTTTTTGTAAATGTTTCCGCTGTTTTAATAATTGCAAAAATTGCGATTTAACAAAAAATGTAACAAGGCATAAAACACAAACATTCTAAGTTACCATGGGGTAAAATAATATCAGAAGGTTTTGTTATCAAATTTCTTGCAATGAAAATAAGATAACCTTTTCTTCGAAAATACGGATATTATCTAAAATTTTCCCGACTAGAACAAGTTTTTGCTTCATTTCTTCTTGTGTTTATAACAGCAAAAAAAAAAAAAACATTCCTATCTCTAATTTCTGCTACTCAAAGTAGATAAGGACACTTTTTCAATATTGAAAAGGAGAAAAATAGAAAGAGATGAAATTTTCCATGTAGGCAACTTTTGCGATGAATCATGGCGTATACTAATCATTAAAACACCGCGTTGCAACCAGACCCAGGCCATTGTTGGCACGTTGATCTGTATACGTTGATACCATTTATTTTATAATAGTTTGTCCCTGTCCAGTCATGAGGAATAATAGAGACAAATGAAAGTCCTTGAGGGGTGTTGCGCCAGGATAAACTTAGACTTGTCTATTCACACGCAATGCCTTTGCCCAACAACGAAATACCCGAGATGATCATAAAACGGTGAATGGCAGACCCAAAGCTGCCAGGATCGGTATTCAAAACCAGCAGTAATAATGTGACTTCACTACACGAGTTGTTTTGCATGTGGTTTTGTCAAATCGTTTCCCTTTCACTGATTCATTGAAAGAAATAACAACAATGTACATGGGATGTATTATGACAAAAAATAACACAAATTATTACTTCAATTCCAGCGATTGAGTTTTTCGAAAGAGCACCTGCTTTTAACAACACACACACACACTCAACTGGTCGGCTTACCATTTAGAACACTTAGTTCGCCTGATCTGTATTGAGCCTCAAAAACCAGTTGGGTTTTTCATTCATAAAATCTAAACGACTGTTTCCTCTCTTCAGAAGTTCTCTATTGAACTTAAATCGCGTGGAATCTTCAGAGATTTATTTTCAATTATAATCAGAGAGTTTCCTCATCAGTTCTGAAACCAATCCACGAGCAATAATCTGAAGAATTGTTAAGCACTGAGTAAGTTTTGTCAGCGTTTAACTTGAAGCGAAATTTCTTACCTACTTGCTTTGTTACAACAGCTTTTCTTTCAGTCATACTTATTTGTTTGTTTAAAATATTCCATTTAAATTCCATTTTATCAATTTTTTACCAATAAATTGTTTTCGAGTTTCCTCAACATTGTTATCATTTAGTTTAACAATGCCGAAAAAACAATTTTAATGATGTAAAGAAAAATCGGAAAATTCTGTGGGGAATTTCTAAATTTGATGAAAAAGTCTACCGAGACTCTTTAAGATAAAGTAGCCGGGAGAGACGGTCAAAATGTCAAAGGCTGTATGTGGTCCAGACGTCTGCTGGAAATTAGACTCAAATGGTCCGTATTAAAAAATACCCGTCTAAATCCCTTCCTATGGAGAATATCCTTTAAAAACCGTTTGTGTTAAAGTGAAAGAATTGCCAAAAGCTAGCACAATATCTGGTAAAAAATTAGTCACTTTGAGGGTCTTTTTCTTCATTTCGTTGAAATAATTAAACTTTTTACGGGGACCACTCCATTTGTAAATAACGGAGATGTTCATATGAAATATGTATGCAATATAATATTATAACTTATTCCTATAAGTGCAATAATAATAAGTAATACAATAGTGTATAGTACAGTAATATAATGAAGTCACATAAAATAATAATGTATAGCAAAAACATACAGTGATATAATATAGTAATACAATAAGGTAGTATATTACAGTAATATTATATAGTTATATGATACAGTAATATAATATAGTTAAATAATACAGTAACATAATAAAGTTATATAATACAGTAACATAATAAAGTGATATAACATGGTAATATCATATAGTAAAATACTATAGTAATGTAATACAGCAGTATA
>WURT03241197.1:0-11705 GCA_009936505.3 Holothuria glaberrima | reverse complement strand
ACGTAGTGATAGGTAAACTTCGTTTTTTTATCACAACATGGACTTAACACCATTATAGCAAATAATGTCGTTTGCAATTAACCGTAAAAAGTATATTTGTATACGTACATTAAGACCTCTTATTGAATGAAGATATATACTTCACTAATTATGTTTTTGTTTGGAAAATCCAGGCTTCGTTTTAGCCGTCTTAAATTAGAAAAAAAAAAGAAAATCCTGCACAGGTGCTATGATAACCTTCGTAGCAGGTGTCGAATATGTACGCATTTTTTCACGTACATACTCTAACCAGTGCATCATATACAGGTGCAGGTCGCCGGGCGGGCAAGTGCTATGACTGGCTCTGGACAAACTGACAAGGGCGGTTTTATTTGCAGAAATGATACTAATTTGGCAATTGGGAGATTCATTCTTCGATGTCCCCGGCCCGGTCTTGGTTATGAGGTCGTTGTCAGCGTATAAAGAAAGTCGATGCATTGAAACTAAAGCCTTAAGTTTTTTATCTTTTTAAAGTTCATTTGAAGTTTATTTTTCAACAAACCATCGGAAACATTACATGGAAACAATATATTACAATGCAAAGGAATTACAAGGAATTCATAACTTAATAGGAGAATAATTTACTGTAATGAAATAATAATAGTTGTACAGAGGAACCAAATATACTTTTCGAGCCTGGTCCCTCTTTAAGAATACAAAGCATTATACAACAAAAAGGGAAGAAATAAAGAGTAAATCTTACCTTATCTTTACCTTAGAAGATAAACTCGTTTATCGAAACTTATTCGTTTCTAAGTTTGTGATAAATTGCAACATAACTTCACATTTATGTCATTTATTCCTGCAAACGTAGTACCAATTTGCAACAAATATCATTACACAAACTAGCACATGGCATTGGCCCTCTGAATAATGGTATAATTTACTGCGACACCATTTAATTGATTTTTTTTCTTTGTGATAACCTCTTTTCAGATAACTTTTGAAAACGTGACAGAATTACCATGTAAGATAATACACCACTAAATCAAAAGAATTTCTCCACCTATAGTGCCGCTCACAACATTAGTCTCAATAAATTTTCTGGGTGGGGGAGGGTAGTATAGACTAAGTTACACGGTACTCAAAGGATGTGTTCAGTTTGTTGTGAGGATGTTGTAGCAAATGAATTGCAGTACTCGTGCAAAAAGAAAGGAAATGGGATGGGAATATTAGATTATGACAGCACCTTTTTTGGACAATACCTTTCCGCCGTTTAATCTGGCATTTTGAGTGCTAGTGAAACGTAACATTGAGAGCCGCCATCGTATCAAAGAAATTTTCGTATCTGAAAATTCTAAGAGTCATAGTACAGTGTGAATTGTGAAAGACCCTCTTATAAACTTCAAATTGAGTGATGGCTTAAAGCTGTTGAAAACTTCTGTATGAGTTCAGATGTCAAATTTAGCCTTTGAGTCGGATGGAAAATGGTAGTCCGCTGCCGTAAAGATCTCATCGCCGATTGATTAGTAACTTCCATGCCTTTACATAGACAAAAGGGACACTCTGCCTTGCGAAGACGCAACTGCGCCAAAGGAACAGTTGCTTGGATTTCACCCCTGACAGTTAAACATCTGACAAACTGTCCGGCAAGAAACTACCCATGCAGATTGGTCAAATAGCGTCAATCTTGAGTAAAGTTTGCTTATGTTTTTACCAACCTGGATAGCTTCCTTACCCACCAGTTTGTCAGGTAGCAAAATTGTCAATCAAGTCTTAGAGAGTATCAAAACAAGTCACAAGCAATTGGTTTTTAAATGTAAAAACTTACATCAGGGAGTTGCTATAATAGCAACTCCCTGCTTACTACGCAGGCAAGTATTCACAACGTCACGGTAACCTATTCCTATATTTTCAAGGGGCAAGTTACTTTAATGTTTATGAATCTATGAATATACATTTCAGACTGTTGAAATTCTATAAGTCATTGCATCTTTGATGCCCGAGGTTAATGAGGAGGTGGGGGTTCAATCCCCCGTGACTCAAGGACGAAAAAATGATGTCCCTAAATTAGCTGCTTCTTGAAAAACACTCTGATCTGACTTCTCGATCTGGAAATCTATACGTAGAAAAGTACCAACGTTCGACCACGTGTCACTGGTGCTTACTCCCTAGGGGGAGGATTTCCCGCGGTCTGGAGGTGAGACTGGCGTTATTGGGCTAGTGTGGTCTAGAACCTCGCCACCCCCTAACCCCCTCGACCAAATCCTGACTCATTTCCTTCATTTCTTCCGTTGCTTAGATAAGGAAAGGATAAAATTTATTCACTTAACTCAAAGAGGTAAAAAGCCCACAATATCTCTTGATGTGGTCATTTCTGTATTACTCATATACATTACCTACTTGCCAAGAGAACATCAAACTAGCATACCACTGGCTAGTGTATGCAATACATTCGTTCAAATGTTCTGCGGTCACGTGGAGCTCCCCTTACAAAACTTAGCAGCATGGTCCTCGCAATGCAGGCAAAAAAAAAATGACTATAAACATCATAGAACATCATTTTCCATAGAATGTCATATTATAGTCCTATTCAGAAAATACAAAATCTATTGAAAAAGAAAACAATAGATTTTCTTGTTTATATTAGATTATCCTTTTCATTAGCCTTGGAATAAGATGTAATTTTTCGATTCATTGTTGTGCCGTAAGTGAAGTAAATTGCCCTCTAATTCAAGGTTTAAAGATTCACGATTTTTGGGGTTTTATATTATAGCTATTATTTTTCAGTCAACATGATGTGTTGTCAAGGACATCTCTTAGTCATTGCACATGTTAATACAATATCAATGTTCCAGCTGATAAAAGCAAAAGCTGCATGAATTGAAATAGATGACTGTATGTATGAGTCTAAGAGAAAAGGGCAAGTTGAACGACTATGGGGGTCCGGCAGCCCCTTTCACGAGGAAGGTGTATTTTACAACAATATGTCTAACATTTAAAGAAGGGTCTTTGCTCGAATCATGTTTTGATATGTTAGAGGGGTACCGGTACTTATTCTACATATCCTGGTTAAATTTGCATTGAAATCCGATGTGTAGTTCTCAAGGTATTAACAGTTAAAGTTGTCATATTTTCGACACAAAGTGAACATGTAGTAATCACATACGACGTCATAACCTCACAATGATGAGCACTTTTTTGTTTTCCTTTAAACGTTGCGACCAATTTTCTCCTCCATAATCATATGTTATGGGAGTGTAAATGCATGAGATGCATTTTACAAACTTTAAATTCCCAATGGAAAGCTCCTATCCCTACGGTCAACAAAACAGACGGAAAAAGAAACAAACAAAGCATTTCTCATCAATGTGAGGAAGCGATGTAACTCCTGCTTGCTTCAAGCACATTCTGGATCACAAATGTAGTAAATAATCCAGTTGTAATACCTTTAGCACTACTTGTCCGATTTGCATGAAAGTTTCACCAAATTGCGTAGATTCAGTTTCTCTTTCACATGTGAAAATTAACGTTTTGCATTAACCATTCCTTTAAAGTGTAAAAGTTCTCTTTTTGTTATTTTACTTTGATAAACGACTGTACCTAGATACTCATCATCCATGGAGAGAAAAGAGCGGAACCTATGCACTTCACTTTACCAGTGTTACTCTTGCTGGTTAACTCACACATTGACTGAGGCATATAGCCTACCATAATAAACTCACACATAGCCTAAGCTAGTGATAACTATACTCAACTTTTTTCTCTGCTAAAACAAGTCTTCAGACAGTTAAAGAAAAAAGTGCCTTAAGTTTTCTCTAGAAAATGTGAAATATGAACAGGTAATAAGGATGGGTCTTTGTTGTCCAATTCTTTTATAGCATTTGCCAGAAAAGCTTACATTTGTACCAAAATTTACAATTTCTTGCTTGAGTAGTGCAGTAGATATAACTGATAAACTATATCGAGATGTATATGTGGGTTGACTGCATCATCATTGATATCTATTTTACACGTATTATTTACACACAGAAATACTAATCCTGCACATCACCTGAGTAAAATAAGATCTTCAATATATATATATATATATATATACAATTACTGTAAAAATTACACATATCTTGTGCAATAAAGGAAAAGTAAACATATGTAGAAACTATATTCTTTACTTGCGTAATTACACAAAATAATTGCAATTTTTGCATTAAGTATGTATACAATTTTATTTAAAACTTCTAGAGTTCTTATTTTACTCAACTGTACCTAGAGGGTGCCAGCAATTCATTCACACGTGTACAGGTGTACTAGGCTACTTAGTGAGAAGACGGTTGGACATTTCTGTGTAGTTATTTACCCGTTTATACTTTGCCTGAGTAGCAGGCCGTGCGGCATAATTTTTGTCCTCATGTCCTTTAAAGCTTTAGAAAGGGCCTGAGCAAACACAGCCCCTTCGCGGGGTGCCCGTTACTTGAAAGAGACCTCTAGAAAGAACAAGAATATGGAACAACAACCATTGTAAAATGCACCGGCAGTCAGCCATTAATTTACAGACAAAACTGACATAGGGGAGTGTGTTCTTCATTGTGCTCCTCCGAGTTACACCACAGTACAGCCAACCATCTCAGCGGGCGACCGTATATGTACCATTTCTTCATGTACATACTGTATTGTCACTCGAGGCCAATAGTGGTACAGGAGTGATGTACGCCGCAGGACGGGCAACAGCGCCCGACTCCATTCAAAAGTAAAGTTTCCATATCGAAATTTTTCTTCACATCGGTTATAGTTGGAACAGATCTATAGCATATGAAGAAGCAAACTAAACTACGTTTCCATTCACTTTCATATAATTTCAATTTTTGTACTGCATGACTGCCGTTATTTTCATGGTTAAACTGTAAAGAAATCAATTATCCAATTATTTTGCCTAATAGCAGACTCTATTACTTACCGACCGAAAGAAAAATCATTCGCCAAGTTGTTTTACTTCACCGAATTCTTACACACCGTTGATTTTACCATACCATTTAGAGCGAATAAAAACGGTATAGTCTAAAAAATCGGTATAAAAATGTTCCAAAGAGCAACGTTAATGTCCTGAAAGCAATTAGCCTTCAAAGTAGTATTGATGCCACCAAGAATTGTGTTGGTTATGTGAAGGACAAGTTGTACGGTGCTGGAGTGAGAAATAAGGGGGGGGGGGTGCGCTCGCTAAATAACAGCCTGACATGTCTCCTCCTTTAGTACCTTGAGAAAAATAATAAAGTGGTTACAAACACCAGCCTGACATGTCTCCTCCTTTAGTACCTCGAGAAAAATAATAAAGTGGTTACAAATACCAGGCGGGGTGTAACCTCTCATTCGGACACAAAATTTGCTATTTTCGGGGGAAATGATGAATAATCGGGCAGACATTCATTACATTTTCCAGCAAGTGATGCAACCTCCCCTCCCTCCTCCAGCCCCTCTTATTAGATAATCCCGTGTGCCTATACTAACTTGCCCTTTACAACCAAAACCAGATTTCAGGCGGATTATATAAGTATAATGTCCCTGTATGAAGGTTACAAACTATTTTCTCATGAAAAATATCGTGCACATCTTTTCCACAAATTCCACAGATTTTTGCTATTAAAATATGTCTTCCTGCTTATACCTCGAATACAATCTCAAGATGATCGCTCATTGCCAAGCCATTATTTTTACTTCTAGAATCGGCATCTGTTCCCGAGATGATCTTTTCGCCAGATTTTGCAGATACTGCTCGCTGATGCTACGCTACCCGTACAGGCTCTCTCATGGATTGTTTACTTCTTTGTTTTGGATTGTCCTTGATACTCCTGCCAGCATTTTCTTTTCTACTCTCATTTTTTTCCTCTCTGTCTTCATCACAAGCTATGAAGATGCAGAGACAACCTTGGCGAATGACGATAACTACAGACTCGTATAGGTTGTATTGATCCGACAGACGTGCTCTGTGCTCGCGACCTATTCGAAACATGGTATTTGCTACTAGAATGTTTACAGTAACACTCATTCCTCACGTATTCGACCAAAGAACGCAAAATGAGCGGGGATAAAAGCTCCATGACATTGAACTTCAGAAACGTCGATAGAAAGGTGAAAAATATATTTTTTACATCAATATGTAACACATAGAAGATGTTTTATCTTATATAATATAAAATAGAAGAAATGTTTCAGCACCTTATGGTTGATATCAAACGTTTATATGAATGTTCTTGTCCTTGATCGTTCCCGCCAGTCCCGTGGTCGTTCCCGCCAGTCAATCTAATGCTTGCTTCAATAATCGACTCCGTCAGTCCGTCGCAATATGTCACTTAAGTTAGCTTCAAACTTGTCCATACTGCTTCTCTTGCTTTTCATGTCAGTCTGCCTGTAATCATCAGGACAAAGAGGTGGCCATTTTTAAGGATTACTGGGCGTGTAGTTCTTGAATCGAGCAAACCATCTTTTATTATGGAAAATTCACCTTTTACCCGACATTCTATTTTCTTGTTTGTATTATTAATTTATCTTTATATTTATAATCAATTACTCAATTCATGCTTTTAGAATTCCTCAAAATACTGAAACATCCTGATTGACCTGGTTGCCTGTCCATTCCTTGTGATATTGCCAGTTTTTCCAAATTGCGAGCTCTCTTTGCCAAATGCTGGCCTCGAATTGTCATTAAAGGTTATAAACTTCAGTTTAATTTTATTTTTATCTAATTTATTTAACTAACTAAACAAAAGATCAAGAAAAATAAATTCAAAATGTATTTAAAAAGCAAAGGGTATTTATTAGGCCAGAGGACACACCAGTCATTTTACTGTAAGATGTGACGTAAATATTATAATAATATCCTATAACTCAATAAAAAAATAAACTAAACTAAAAAGAGCAAAAGACCTCAGGCACATGGAGGGACTGTCGCATCACCCCGAACATATTTAGGAATCTTCGGATGCGTCATCTGTATTTACAAGCAGACAACTTGTGATTGCACTGATTAACATAAACTCAAACAATAGCCTCTCTCTGATTGGTCAATGATGATTTGTGCAGATCAGTACAACGTGATGCAGTGTTGTTTATACAATGGCAGGTCAACAGAATATGGTCTAGAGCAATTTAAACTCAGTACAAGCGACATTGTAGCTTTGTCTTGGAAGTGCAGAAGATAGTGTTTTTTTTTTTTTTTTTTACTTAGAGGAAGGACTTCAAGAAGACTTAAGTAGGAGAATTGTAACTATCTCGGACGGGACAATTGGCCTTTTAAAGTAGCAATGAATGTCAAACCGTGTGCGAAGGGACGAGGCTTCAATCTACTTGCAATCCATGTGAAATTTAGTGGCGACTTGAATCAGAACTTGTGTATTCGGACAAAGACATTCAAAGAATCGAGTAAACCTTAAAAACTAAGTACAATGGTGACTGAAATACAATAAGGTAGGCCTAAACATGTTTTTAAAATTGAATAAAATTAATCAAGAAGAAAATACAATCAATAGCTGTTGACTGGCAAAAGACCTTTAGGACTTCTAAAAAATGCATAAATTTGAAAATACCAGTTTGGCGAAACAGCAATAATTCAGTTAAAGTAAGCTGGTAAGTGAAACGCTCCATCGGTTAGCTCTGCTGTTGATGAAAAAGAAGCATTGGAACTAATCTGAAACAACTTCATCACGTTGTCATTTTATGAGAACATTTGTTTCTTTAGGGCTTTTTTCTTTCAATCGTGATATTTGGAGGAAAATCTATTCTGAATCTCATCTATGGAGTGTTACATGGGGCATATACATCAAAGCTTTTTTCGGTCAAACGACAGGTTTTGTAATAAACTTGAAAAGTGTTCCCTCCGCTTCCAAAAGTCAAAAAACATTTGTCGCGATACTTAAGCATCAAAGATGACAGTCTTTGCTGTTAATTGGTCGTCGAAGATAAATGTTATCATATAAAACGGGGCAATTATGCAGTATCACAGCCAAAATTGATGCGATTATTATCCTGCGATTTGCGTCAATGCGTATACATTCGGGCCGAGAGACGGCTAGGAGATAAAATGACTAGCTATAAAACACGAATATCATGTTTAGGTTAATCGGTTAAGACCACTGGACGCACTTCGAGACTACGACGAGGCAAATGTTTCTCCTGCCTCTTATACAAAAGATAATTTACCTTTATCATGATACCGAAGATTACCCTAGATTTCACTTCTAAACTTCTAAATTATTTGGAACAGTAACATTTTAGTTAGCATTCAAAATTTTTCCAAACTTTGTGTGATCTACATTTGCCAGCGGACTTAAAATCAGTTTTTCTTTGTTCATGTAGTTTTTCTTTTTTAAAATTTTGCTAATTGCACATCTTAAGAACGGTTTAAAATTAGCGGTGGCTCGCTAGTGAAATGCTAGTCAAAACAACTTCTACTTTACCAGTCTGGCGGGTGACTAAAGAGTGCTGAACTAAGATTGGATATTGTCGATTCGGTTTAACTAAACTCAGCTATAGCGACACAAATGTCAATTAGTGTGAAATTTAAATTAGTATCTAAAGTCTCTAAGTGAAAAGACTTAAACTCGATATGCGAGCAATATATCTGTAAAAATATGATAGTCTCTGTGTTGTTTCTTTTAGGCAAGGACATGTCAACTAGTGTCAAGGCCTGACTACCGAAGGAACACCTAACAGTTTGGTTTATAAGTCCTATAGTGACAAGCGAACAAATGAGTTAAGAGACAGCCCTGCTCAGTACTGCTATATATTTTGATTCACCTATTGGAACATGTCGAGAGATCGAAAGAGGCAGTCCAGCAATCAACAATGTTCTCATGGCTTGCACTGCTCAGGAGTCACGTAATCATAAGGCCAAGTCATTCAATTTCAATTCTGATATGGACATTTTGAGTGCAATCTCGAGTCATGCGGTTCGAATCCTATTTTAAGTAGCAAGATGGATTCAAAGTCTCTCGTTTCAACCCTAATTCAGTGTCAAGACATTCGAAGTCCGAGTTGGAGTCATAAGACAATAAATACACATATAGTCTGGTAGTGCGGTATGCGTTCAGTACGCGATGAGCACGCGTACTAGTCAAGTGAATCGACTCTTTGTCGAAGTCACCTAGCCTAGCTACATGGAAGCAGACGCAAAAATACACTTCCAATGAAAATTCCAAATCTAGGATTTCCATGAGATTTCGTGCAATATAATGCACTTTCAATCAAATTCTGAGTCCAACGAATGACTGGCGTCTTATATATTTGTGCTAATATCTTTGAGAATCATATATAGAATATATACTCAGTGATTCAAATCTGGTCTAAGGTCCTCGACGAGCTCGAGTGGTTTCCTAGTCCTGAAGGTTTAAGTTGAACTGTACAAAACGGATGGCAGTGAGGGGCATGAGTTTGAGTCCTGCAATGCATCTGTGAGTTATGAGTACTAAATTCTGTTGATTTTCAGATTTCTGTTGTACTCTGTCTTATCTTTGTCTCCGGATATGTGTGCTTTCTCGAGTAAGACTGTTCATTCAGCTAGCCTGTCTTCTAAATTGTGATGTAATAATTAACCTATTACAGCTCAGTGGCGATGGGTCTCTCAAAGGGCAAATCTCGTCATCCCAGAAAATACTTTCTCCCAACTATGCAACTTGTAGCTCCTCCCATAACCGTATAAAACTCCTCCTTGTGCAGACACAAACCTATTTTATTGCTTAATGACATGTCCTGGTGAGCGTACAAGGCTGTATTGAGTAATCCCAGCACTCTCTCTGCATTGAATGTAATATGAGCTATTTCTGCATCTTTCGAATTTTCATACTTTGATGTCAATCAAAGAGCAGTAACCAACTGAGAATTTTGATACCCCCATACTAAAATTATACTTTGGGGTGATAACTGTATGTCTTTAAATTGGGGTTTCCCCTTTCCTGGTTCCTCGCAAACGCGTAAGGCCCCAGCTTTCTATTTAAAATTCTGAATAAATGTTTGGCTTTTTTCTACGAAGTTATTGACTTCATCCCTCAAAAAACTTGTGACTGCGAGTACTCTACATGAGTACGAGTACAAGTGGAGTGTCTGTTGTTGTGAGTATCTGTACGAGTACACGTCTTTTACAAGAGTAAGAGTACAAAATTTTGCATTAGCCCCAAAGCATAACTTTCAAAATCTGTGAGTATCAGTACGAGTACACATCCATTCTTACCGGCACGAGTACAGACAATTGTGCAAAACCGTGAGTTTAAGTACGTACTAAATACAAGTTTTCGTACTCACTATAAGTCCGCTGAAAGAACTTTTCTCACACCTGCCATATTGATCATACTTTTTATTTTACCTAACACAAGGCAAAACTGCTTCTTAAATAGACCACAACAGACCGGTGTCATGTAGTCCTTTCAACTTATAAAGGGCCTTCAAAAACTTGTTGATGTACACATTTGAACAATGTTATCGATAATCATTCACCAATATACATTGACACAAAGGATGACTCGTTTTCATTATAACTAGTTCGCATTAATGGTATACGTGTTGTACTGTGGGTTGAAAACAATGACATGACACTCCACCTGGATTACACCCTGCTGCCTTTCACTAACCTGCTATTCAAGAGGCGTTTGCATACAAGACTCCGCTTGTAAGTACAATGTCTCCAACAAAACGAGCTTTAAACTCTACGAGTAGTTACTAGAAGTCATCGAAAGTTCACTCAAATCATGGAGTCACCACCTCACTCCATGCTCACTATACTTGGTCCATTTGTATAGAAGAAAGTGTCTTTCAACGTTTTCCCATGTATATGTAACCAGTGCAATGTAGTACTGTTACTGTTTTTGCCGCCACCGCCGTCATCATTGTGACCATGCACTTCCACGGCCACCACCGCCACCGAAGGCACCGCCACCACTGCTCTGTTTGCCTTTGCAGCATGTATGTACATACATTTGAAACCGTGACGCTTATTTTATGCTGAAGAGCGGTTTTGTAAAGATCCTGCAATTTGTTTATAAATGTCAACATTTAAAGGAAATCTTCAAGTGTAATGGATATCTTTAAAAATTTTTATTTTTAGAGCTTTTCATCATCATCATCATCATCATACCGAACAAGTTTCTCAGCCTCAATGACGATAAGCAATGGATTTGTTATGAAAACATCAGTGCATCACTGGCAAGGCTTAAAAAGTGCCAATTTCTTCATCCCAAATAGATCAGATTGCCTAAATACAGCCTTCTATTAGAACTGCCCCCAATCTCAGCAACCGTGTTACCTCTCCAAAGCCCAAGGTGATTTTTCTTCTGCTTAATACACTACACTGTAGCTTGCTAAACTGTTCAAACAGTCTACTGCGCACCCTCTTATAATCCGAGAATCTGTGTCGCATCTCTGTGCTGTCACTCTGCTGTGCAATCCGCGACATCGCTGTTCAGTTCTGGAACAATCAGAGTGGCTTATGTACGTTTCTTATAAATCAAATGAGGGTGACTTGGTTCGGATGGAATGTCACTTAAGACCAAGCCCCAAGCCAAGGAAGGGGGTGGGGTGGGGTGGCTGCTCCCCTGTAAAAAACTGTTCGCCCCTAAGAAAATACAAATTACCATTACCTTCATGTATTTTAATATATCACTCCCCTACAAACCAGAATGCAAAAATGCATTGAGGTTTCGATGATGCATACTGCATATGTTTTATTCGCAATAATGCCATGTTAT